>JAUTBZ010079988.1:0-37719 GCA_032361785.1 Lepetodrilus galriftensis
ACATTAAAGCCTCGCACAAGTTATCAAAGTCTTGTCACTTCACGTGTTACATGTGTTACTAGTAGTGCGAAGAGCCGTAGGAACCCTGTAAGGAGTTTCATACTACGGAATGAAGCATTGTATAATATAATAGTTTGGCTATTTTACCACCGCTTCAATATAGAAAATGATCAAAGCATATAACACTGTGGATCAGTGGATACATTTTCAGAACGAGAATCAACCGATTTTGTAGAGAAATGAGAAAAATTACATGGCCCCTGTCCTCCCTTTGCCAATATTTGTCTCAGTAGGGTATGTACCGTAAATACCAAACGTAAGTTTCTTTGGATTATTTTACATCTTTATAAAATGTGTCATGTTTAAAGGAATACAATGGCTGTCATCGAGGATTGTTTTGGACGAAATAGGACGAATTATGCAAACTGGCACATAATCACGATACTGCCGATTTTGTTTTAGATTATGGGGAGACCACGGCCAATGTGCGCTAGAATCCGCTCGAGTTTGTCTGATCAATGCCACCGCCACTGGGACAGAGATTCTCAAAAACCTTATTCTTCCCGGTGTCGGCTCATTCACTATTGTCGACGGCAACAAAGTCAGCGGTGAAGACGTAGGGAACAAGTAAGTAATAATCTAATAACTTTTCAAGTAGATTGTAAATAATGTAATCATTTTGCAAGTAAAATGTAATAGCTTTACTAGGGATAGAAGTTCCCATTCGCCCGGTGTCCCGATCCATTTCTCCTAATGTTAAGGTATCCTACAGGCTAGTAAATATTTCATGTTTTTTATTTATATAATTATTCGGGCAAGTATGTTTTAAAGTTAAGTTCTAACCCTGCTTTACAAGTCAATTTTAACATTTTAGTACAGCATGCATAAATTGGGTAACGCCGGTCACAACAACAAAATGGCACTGTAAATGTTCTTTATTATTTTCTGGAATAAGCATTAAGAAAGTGCTAGAGCTCGATATGTCTTGCAAATTTGTATATTTATTTTTTCTTCAAATATGGAAATAATTTCTTTTTGATTTTGTGCTTTCAGTTTCTTCCTAACCAAGGACTGTATAGGAATGGTAGGTATTTCCTGTGTGTATATGCTCGTGTATAATATATTAAATTATATTTATTTTTATTTTCAAAATTAATATCACAGAAAAATCCGTAAATCAGGGAATAAAATAACTACGGCCTTATTACTAACGAACATGATGCACATAAGAGTGACGTTGTGTTGATGTACTTTCAGTGTCGTGCTCAGGTCGCGACTGAGTTGCTGGGAGAACTCAATGACGATGTTAGCGGTGACTTTGTTGAAGAGGTGAGATCATTGAACAGCCTATAACATATTTTTTTCCCTATACAAATCTGCATTGTCTACTGTCCATTTCAAAATGTAGTGATGTATAAAACTACTATGTTGGCGTATTTTCTAGTGATTTTAATATAACTGCACTATGCATGTCTCAAGAAGAATGATTGCATAATGGTTTGATAATGAAATAATACTTTAAAAATGTGCCTAAACTATATGAGTGTAATGTGTTGACATTGATACATCATTGATACACCCACTCATTTTGATAAGGGCTTGAGGTAAGGCCTGGGTATCGTTTCTTGAAGCTCTTTTATCCGCTAAGAGACCATAGCGGCTGCACCCTAGCGATTTCTGTCTGGTTTCGATCACCTAGCATGCAGTGCTCCAAATATCAAAACATGCTGGATATTCCGCGATCGGTCGGCGAGACTAAATATTGTAGTCGCTGGCTAGCGCACACTTGCGATTTTCCGTCGGCCGACTAAAATCGGCGACGGACATCGCTAGTGTGCGGCCAGCATTAGCAGTGTATTAGCTATCGGCAAAGAGATTGCTATGGTCTCTTAGTGGATAAGAGAGCTTCGAGAAACGATACCCTGAATAGTAATACAAATAACAAATATTATGAATTTCTACTAGTCTTTAGGATACATTTAGCATTGGGAGAAATGGCCTGGGCTTGTGGACTAGTGTTAATTTCTATCCCTGCCATCCTTGTCTCCTGTTGGTATCTCTTGGAAGTGAAGTTGAGGCACCAGTAGGTCTAGCGAGGTCAAGGGAACGAGACCAGTCGGCACAGTGAGGTCAAGGGAACGAGACCAGTCGGCACAGATGGTCCACACTTCACAATTGCATCTGATAGAGATCATACTTGATATCACTGAACATATTCCAACATCTGGTCTCTGGAATCTATCACTGACAGATCGGGTCATTCCTGTATGAAGCAGAGGATCTCTCAGGTAACCTTCTCCTAACCTTAGTCATGGGCTACACCATTGCCAATGTTGATGTTAAGGATACATTAAGAGTTCAAATCAATTTCATATGGGAGAGATATGAAGAAATATGAGAGATGCCCAGACTACTCTGAATTCGGATACCAAAACTGATTTGATTCTGTTACAAATGTCATCCCACATTGGGCGCCATTTGGGTAGTAGCATTGATGTTTATGGTCTCTGGGATGAAGGACAACAAACGGCTGTGAGCGATGCTGATGGACGTTATATTTTTAATATTATGATAATGATGATAATAATAGTATCCTGTGATCCTATGATTTGAACACGATTATTATGATTCTGGGATTTGAACCCAAGTTGTCTACCTACATACTCAAAGGAGTCGTTCCACTGGATGATCAGTATGAGGATTATATTTCACACGCAGCGACAAAATTATAACGTGCATTCTGACGCCGAGTCCTGAAATCTGCAGCTGCAAGTGCAATGGGTGCAGTGTCATTTTGAAATGTTCGTCTCATTCGTGTGATTGAACACCCAGAACGACCGACTGCCGAAATCCGAGGGGGGTGAAGAACATGCCGTGGGGGTGAGGTGTTGGAACCGCCCAGCTACACTGCGGTGATCCCGAGTTCGGTGTGAACGTCTCGGCTGTATCTACTTATCTCGGCTTCTCCCCACGCTGGAGCCCGACAAGGAACTAGCTGGAGATCCGACGTTTAAATGTTTGTTTAAAATTGAATTTGTTCCCAGTGATGTCTATCGAACTTTGCAGGTCTGAAAAACCATCTGGTTTTGTTTGGCCTGTTGCTCTTTGGATTCAGTGCGTTTTAGCTTTTCATTTTGGCAGGGGGCTCTAATGTCCTTTTAATTTTGTTTTCAGGGCAGAAACACGAAGGGGAATTTAGTGTCAATTCAATCAAACGTCGAGAAAGCGTGTAAAAAAATGTTAACTTTCCAGTGTGTTGTGAAATGACATTTAAGTTTTCGCGAAAACATGGTGTTGTTCTTACTACGTGGACAAGCATATCACTTTAGGGCTTTTTTAAAAACAATTAACTTAACAAAATTCCTCACGTTATTTCCAGACGTACAAGCTGCACGTTGCATTACATTGCGTTACATTGCGTTACATTGTAACAGGACTGTCAATCATGAGATTGTAACATTGTTACACATTACCAAGCACTTTACCATTGTAGCACTTTACTTTACCAATTGCTATCCAAATTAGGCATACATAAAGTTTTAAAATGTATTCCAAAGGGAAAAAAAATGTATTTTAAAATAATCCATTATTTTAAAATTTTGTAACGGAAACTAATACTAATTTGTTTGTGTTTTTATCTCCAAAACTATCAATAATAAAAATTGTCAATCAAATGTATATTGAAATTATTTTCATGATTCAAATTTGTTTCAAGATTTAGACTTTTTCATTGAAATGTTTGGAATGTATGAATTATTTTTTTAAATATTAAAAAAATATTTAGAGATATTAAATTACAACCCACATGTTGTGGGAAAATTATTAGATCAACATATCTTTACATGACATACATAATGGCATATCTTAACCCATAAATGTGAGCTCCTCGATGAGTATGTATATACTACTCCATTGATAATCAATACTTTAACCCTGCGTCAGTCTTCATACGAGTTCTCTATATCAAAAACGTTATTCTGGATATTTCTTTCTTCATGGGGCAGTTTTCGCTAGTATAAGTAGCTACCAAAATGCAAAGACGGCTCATGTATATTCCGTCCCTATGAGGCTACTGCTTAAAGAAACATATCTACAATGCAAAGTGCTTCAATTGGATAGGAAAACCCAACATTTTATTGCCTGCACATATATTACAGTTCTTGTTGTGTTTACTAATACGTCATAAATAACGATTACCAAGCTGTAAACTTTCTTCAGCATGAAAAAGATATCTGAAGAGCTGTCTCGATCAATAGAAATTTATAACCTAGTAATAATGTATATCACCAGTTGTGCGGCAAGTAGTATCGTATATTTGAAATGGATGAATGGATGTGTTTTATCCCATCTGCATTCTTGCACAGATGTTGACGGTTGTTTCTCGCACGTGTCAACAGATAGTCTCGATTTTAATAATGCTATACAACCACGACTGCATAACATCATGGTAACATCATGGTAACACGTCCTGTAACGGGACCACATGCACCCTGGTTACGTTACCAGACAACAAAAGGAGCATCGCTCGATATAATTATTATGTAGCACCACCTGCAAAATACTGCATTCACTATGGACATTTGATGCAAAGAAATAAAACCAATCCGACATTCGACTACTCGCTATATTCTCCATTGATGAAAGTACAGGTGCAGGTATATATCGTAGACAATCCGTATCACCGACATCGCTTCAACAACTCCACACCTGTACTCGGATCTGTTTAAATGGATTTAACACAAATTTCCGTATTGTGTTTGCAATAGAATCTGTGTAACATTTCCCTAGTATGATTACAACACCTGCCAAGTGTAGATCTCCGTCTGAGAGAAAATGTCTGTGGCTTACCTGTAATAACGATTTACGCTGCCGTGGTTTTAATGACGCTATTTACAGAGATCTTCTTACGGTGGAATGGTCGTTAACTAGGTGTCCATAATAATGACATCTACAACGTGAACTATCAGTATCTCCCCAATAGCAATGATGAACTGTGATGGGAATTCAAACTCGAACCAGTTGGTTTTGCAGATGAACGTGGAAACACTACAAACACTACAAACCAATCTCCCTCCTACTAAAGATCCATCCAAGCATATGGCCTTGATAATCATCCAGACTTCAATATTAGTGTTCTATATCGGTGTCGGTCAAGACGGTCGTGTATTGGTGTTGGTAAGGAATGTCTTTGTGAAGGTGTACCATATTTCAGACACTGCTAGATGGGCAGACTTCAATATTAGTGTTCTATATCCGTGTCGGTCAAGACAGTCTTTGTGAAGGTGTATTTCAGACACTGCCAGACTTCAATATTAGTGTTCTATATTGATGTCGGTCAAGACGGTAATGTATTGGTGTCGGTAAGGACTGTCTTTGTGAAGGTGTATTTCAGACACTGCCAGACTTCAATATTAGTGTTCTATATCCGTGTCGGTCAAGACAGTCTTTGTGAAGGTGTACCATATTTCAGACACTGCTAGCTGGGCAGACTTCAATATTAGTGTTCTATATCCGTGTCTGGACGTGTATTTCAGACACTGCTAGCTGGCCAGGGTCAGGAGGATTCTAAAGAGTTAGATTTAATATTCTGCACTGGAATGTGGCGTTATTTGTCTGGTGACCCAGTGAGAAGGTTGCAGTGCTAGGATATCGTCTGTCTGTCCACCATTGACATTTGGAATTAATATACACACACGACAATGATACAATATTGTTACATTCAATCAATGTTACTTTTACTAGATGCATCTTATATTAGATATATCAAAACTCACTCTTTACCAGAAATGTATATGTTAGTGCTTCTAGCCACCACTTGGAGTATTATGCTTTATTAATGAAATTGTTATTATTATTAATTATTTTTATTATTATTATTGTTATTTTTATTATTATTTTTATTTTATTATTATTATTATTTTATTGTTATTATTATTATTATATTTATTATTATATTAATTATTTTATTATTATTATTATTATTATTATTATTATTATTATTATTATTATTATTATTATACCACCCACAGATATGATCAGTGTAACACCTTAAAGTAAGTCTAAATTACTGGAGAATAAATATAATATCAATCAGTATAATTTATATTCTAAATAAATTATTTACTTTCATCCTTTGAGAACATGGATAGTTTACTACAGACCCATCAATGTTACTTATACCACACCTACAGACCCATCAATGTTACTTATGCTATCCCACAGCTATAGACCAATCAATGCTACTTTAAATGACAGCAATGCTGACAAGTAAACCTAATAAAAAATTCAAATGTTTGCAAATATTGATTGCAGAAACCTATTTTAACATTGTTTTTCTTTATTTTTTTCTGGTTTCCAATTAGCAAAGAAATATGTCTTAGAGTGTTAAGACTAGTGATAGCAATGTTGTGTATGTTGTGTTTTCTTGCTATCAAACATTAAAGACTCCAGTCCGATATGTTAGTTATTTACTTTACTATATATATGTCTCGGTCGCTAGGAGTTTTACTATTGTATTGTTGCAGAAATGTAAAACGCTGCTTGCGGTGTAAAATATAGTCAATATAAGGTGAATTGTCTACTGAATTTGTAACATTTTATGAGCAAATAATGATCAAATATGCACATGTTTTCAATGTACTCATGAACAATATTACGTTATCGTTATTGATACTGTGTCATCGATTGAAATAAGCCGTGTTTTTCTAAATTGCATTTAGTTTACCAAGGTCAAGAGACTCTTTTGAAATACTACGTCACTAAGCAATACAGTCCTTATACAATTGGATAATTATGAAAATATATTCCATGCGAGGTTTCTTTATGTTCTTCGACATCTGGCGTGCACGGTCTCGGCTGCAAAATGTATGCAATAAAATAATTGTGCGTTTGTTTGCTTTGGGATACTTCAAAGGGAGCGGAGACTAAAGTTGTTGGTCAGAATCGAAGGTATCCCGCGCAGACTTAACTCCGTATTCCATCGAAGTTCATTGTGCGGCGTACGTAACGGTGGTCACATGCTCTGGTGGCGCTCACATTGTGCTCGCGTCTTTCAAATCCACTGGAGTTGTATTGTAAGTTACGATAAAGACCGAGCATTCTACACTTCTCCGTTATCATGAAGTTATACGCTGCAGTCAAAGCAATAAAAAAAATAACAATTCAGCCAGTTTAATGAAGCGTTTATATCCTTCGGTTTTCTGAAAGCTTTCCAGTGCCTGCTTCAGTGAGGGAATTCCACGTGCATTCATTTGTGGAGTTTCACTTATGGACTTTCGCGCAGTCGCTGTGGCAATGAGCTTTGTGCGTTTATGACTGACATCATGCTGGGGAATAAATTTTGCTGTTTACGTTTGTTGACTCTGGCGAGTGTCGTCTACAACACCATCTTGTAAAATGAAGTGTTATTCGAGTCTTGCGTCGTAATGTCAAATGTTTATTTGCTTCAACCGTGTCTAATATCAGAAATGTAGTTTGTAATTCTTGTCAGATATTCACATTTCATCTTTTGATGTATGATTTATTACCATTGAGTATAATACTCCGTAATGCTATATTTCTGTTTGAATACACTGATTTCATTATTATTTACTTTTTATTATTTTGGAATGGATGTTAAACACATAACATACTGGTATTTTGTATTTGATTTATAAATGAAGTTATGATCATTATGCAAATGATAATGTCACGGTTCAAAGAATTTATATATGTAATATTATAATGTCTAAAAGAATAAAATTATTTTCCAAACTGATAAATAAGAAAATATAATAATAATAATAATAATAATAATATGGTAGTTTTCTAAATAGTTATGTATAACATTTCAACTAAAATGTATACATTGCATTTTATTTTATGATTTATGTTGCTGAAGAAATATTTCATCCATATCCAACGAAAAACAAATTCTTGAAGTAAAAGAAAGTTATCTTTAAACAGAATATGGCCATTTTAATTATTATATTTTTCTAGATCCAGTAATTCTGGCGGTCTACAGTATGGTCAAACAACGACTGTTTTCACACAATGATCAATCCCGGTCAATAGAACAATGTTGTCGTTTCGCTAAAGCCATATAAAAATCATTACTTTACTGAGGCCAAATTCATATGGTCAGTCCAACGCTAATATTTGCCCAGTGTCCACTTGCAGTGGAGCATGACTAAAATTATATGTTGAATATTGTATTTTTATGAGATTTATTGGCTTTTCCGTTTGTGCGTTATGAGTAAATAGTTCATTAGTATGCGTTGATATTTGTCCATAATGCCACTTATCAGCACGTTCATATTATTAGCCATTTTAGTTATTGTTGTTTGGATGAACTTGACATCCACTTTTCCCCTGCTTCCTCTATTTCTGTACCTACTTGAAGAAAGTTATAAGAAGTGATTTAAGATGTATTCATCCTCTTGAGAAGCACACTTTTTAAAAGCCCAAGTGTGTAAGATCCTGGCTTAAATTAACCATCCATTGCTGAAGGCAACCAGAAGTGCCCTAGAGCAGTGACTGTGTCTAATCCAGCAGGGAGAGTGTTAGTAGTAACAGGTGTGTCATTGGACATGAATTGTTCGAGTTCAATATTTTCAATGTTGTTTTTATCTTTTCACAGGTTCATCTTCAAGAGCAGCCATCGTGGGTTTGGATTACCTTTGGAGTTGAAGACCCGGTGAAGTTTACCTGGATTCTTTGAAGGTAGGTTTGAATTCCAGTTTGCAAATTGCACAACAACTATGTTGAAATACATTTGAAGAGTTGGCATGAAACACTCCTAAAATTAGATATTACCTACCATAGAAGTTACAGAGGATTCCAAAGGGTTCCAAAGGTTCCAAAGGTTCCCAATGGTCAAAGAACAGTCCTCAAACAGGGCTCATACAGGGCTCAAACAGGGCTCAAACAGGGCTCAAACGAGTCTCTAAATTAGCTTCACCATGAATCCAGGAGGTATCCAATGGAGATCCAATGGGACATCACACATTCTCTTTAAAATTAAGAAGAATTTCGATCATAGCGAGAAATAAATCTACATGCTATCCATCACTGCTGAAAATCACATAAGCGAAAATCACATGTAGTTGCATCAAGATACTGACTTACATTTCAAACCTTTCTTGTCAAGATTGCCCAATTTATTTTTATTATCATTGATGACAAGCACACCAGTATGCTAGGCTTCACATTAGACCAGGTAACCAAAGAACACGTGCTTAACTTTTATTGCTGAGTATATATCGTCATTGAGGATCATCTTGAGAAGGTACCCCAAGGAACGACAGCAATTAAACATTGAGGATGTGTTGAGACAAGACTTGTAAACATGGCCACCGTTTCCAGGAAGTAAAGAAAAACCACAGAATCATTAAAAATCCAAGATTAACTATATCGATTACGAGCTTAATCAAGTATGTATTTATATATCAAATCCACAAAATGACTTATTTCTCCAGCTGAGTGAACACGTTTATCGTTAAACAGCTGCAATTACTTGCAAGTGTTTTGTTTGAGTATTAAAACAAGGCCTGGCACACACCACGGGCAGTCAAGTGGGCAATGGTTAGGCCATAAAATACTTACGTTTGTTTGTTTATTCATGCCGTGGACTGCACCACTCTGAAGACTCTCTTTGAAGATGGGTTTACTGCAGTCTAAGTGTTGTAATGAGTAGTCGCCAGGGAAATACTACTGAATAGCTTCTGTGTACAGTTATTAGTCTTTAGGGAAATAGGTTTTCGTTGTGAATGCCTTGGGTGTAGAGGGTTTTTTAATCGGGATATTTCAATATTTGATTATATTAGGAGATTTATTGAGGTTAGGACATGGCGACTTGATTAATTTACATTTGAATGTTTATTGACATCATATTAAATCTTTAAATATGATTTATGTGCAACTATCAGAATAGATGAAAACTTATACGTATTTCTAGTTCATGTGCTCATCGTAATTTCATTCGGTGAATTCAATGTTAATACTGGTCTCCTAGGCATTGCAAAGGTCTACCAAATATGTCAGCATCTTGCGAAAAAAAATACCATAAAATAAGAAAAAAAGTTATGTTCTTTAAAGTTTATCCTTGAATCGATATGCCTGCCTCTTCTAAGAATATAATCTTAACTAGTCATTGAAGGCTTGCCAGTCATCTGTCCACCGAAGTAAATGCCCAAAGGAAGTTGAAGCCATTAGATAGCATACTTCTTTAAATGAAATCTGTCAACATATTTGTGATCTTTCTCAAATTACCATCGTATGTTTTTTAGTGCTAAATGTAGGCACCTTTCATAATGGCCCAAGGGATCACGTTTACCAAAAATGCTGCCAGATTTGCGAAAATACGATGGACTGAAAATTCAAATAGCACTTTCCTCACAACCAATTCCTAATAGTGTGTCCGTCATACAGCTTTCCATACAACAATCTTTAATAGCATGTCTCTCATGTGACGTTCAAGTTTGAAATGTATCTGCTTTGTATCTGGGTTTATAAAAGGTGGAGATTAGTTGTCACTTAAGTAGTAGCATGGATCTGGACGTGTTGAGACCAGGATTGGGTGACAGGCGCCGGGACGAGGGAGCATGGTATAATATTGATCTTCCAGTCTGAAGAGTTCCCAGCCGACTAGGGCCAGATTGAGGCTGCAAATAAATGGTACAAGAAATCTCAAGATTACCTGTCGCAAACCCCATGACACTTAACGGAAGACCATGACACTTCATTGGAGACTGACACTTCATTGCAGACTGTGACACTTAATGGAATACTGTGACACTTCATGACAGACTGTGACACTCAATGGAATACTGTGACACTTCATGGCAGACTGTGACACTCAATGGAAGACTGTGACACTTAATGGAATACTGTGACACTTCATTGCAGACTGTGACACTTAATGGAATACTGTGACACTTCATTCGAGACTGTGACACTTCATGGCAGACTGTGACACTCAATGGAAGACTGTGACACTTCATTGCAGACTGTGACACTTCATGGAAGACTGACACTTCATTGCAGACTGTGACACTCAATGGAAGACTGTGACACTTCATGGAAGACTGTGACACTTCATGGAAGACTGTGACACTTCATGGCAGATAGTGACACTTCATGGCAGACTGACACTTCATTGCAGTCTGTGACACTTCATTGCATACTGTGACACTTCATTGCAGACTGCGACACTTCATGGAAGACTGTGACACTTCATGGAAGACTGACACTTCATTGCAGACTGTGACACTCCATTGCAGACTGTGACACTTCATTGCAAAGACCAAACCTATATTTTTTTACCCAGTAAACGTGTAGAACATCCGTGTAGAACATCTGTGTACCTTTGAGAAGGCTCTGGACACAGATCATGATGATGGAAAAATATCTTACCCTTGAACAGATATTGGTCTTCATTTTTTTTTTATCATAATGGCCTGAAAACTAGTCTTAACCAATAACGAAAACACTCACATCTGTCCAATATCACTTAGTCTGTTAGGAGTACAATTCTTGATGAATTCTGCTAAGTTTTTGCTATTGAGCAACGTGGTTTCTTTATTTGTTTTGTAAATGGAAATTGTATGCAAATAATAATAATATTTATTTAAGAACATTTCTTATAAAATACATTATGAAAGTGTTCTTTTTCCCCAAAGTTCCAAAGGAAGTAGTTAAAAACATTAACAACATTGTTTCGCTTCCTTTCAGTTGTAAAATGAAGTATGATGCATTTTCATCGGTTGAAAGTGTGACTGTTTGAGTTTTTCATGTTTGAACAAGTAATAAAAGCCATCTCACTTCGGTAATAAACAGTTAACAAATCAGCCCATGTCTTCTCCACATAGCTGAGTAAGCATCACCCACCAATCTGTCTGTCGGCCGATCCTGATGAGAATAAATGAGGGTAAAAGGACGAAAATTAGAGGCCCCAAGATGCCGAAAAAAGGCGCTGGGTTGTGGAAAAACTCTGTGTTCACTACATCACAAGTGACAAGCAGAAAATTACCTCCCTTCAACCGAGTAGTCGAGGAAGTGAGGTAATGCTGACCTTGTAATTAGCAGTCAGCAGAAAGACGCAATGGCGCACGTTTTTCCGCCGTCCTAGACTTGGCAGAAGTAATTGTTTTCAAAGACTAACGTGTCACCAAATACCGCTGTGATCAAACACATTTTTGAAGAGTTATAAAAAGTGTTGACAATTACTGTGCAAATACTGTGGTTGTTGTTGTTGTTGTTGTTGTTTCGCTTGTAGGAGAGGAAGACTTTCCTGTTAGTAGCATCTTCCTGACAACTGGCATACATTGTAAAATCGCGTATGGGTGAAATATTCCCATTGTGACGTAAAGCACTAACTCAATTAATCAATCAAAACAAATATATATATATATTTTTTAAATATTGTCGCAAATGGGTAAAAGATTCCCGCAGCGACATTAAACTCCATATTTACTCACTCATTAAAGGAAAATATGCATATTATAATTAATCAATATTTATACATCTTCCAGGATATATACATTTTACATTCAATTATATCAACATACATTTGTTTGTATATTCATTTAATTTATGTATTACATCGTTTTATTATGATGACGGAAACGCTCAAAGCACAGAAACAATTATGTTTCCATAATTCTCTTTTAGAAATGATGATTTTCAAAAATGAATAAAACATTTTTTTATAGTCATCCCAATTTCCATAGATAGTTTTATTCAAGATTTTCAAAACATTCATCCCAATTTACATTGATAGTTAAATTATTCAAAATCTCAAACGTTCAATATCCGACTGAAATTGCCTCCCATCAGGGAAGATATCCACGTGTATGTCTAGTTAACGTAATTTAGTTAAGCCGTCTTATGATTGGATATACTGAAGTATTCTGACTGTATTACAGGAGTTTCTTGTTTTATTATCAAATTTCCTAAGGCCCACCCTACTGTCCTGAAGGGTGTAAATAACGAAATCCTATCTCACGAAGCAGTGGATACTAAGGGATTGGGTAAAGCCTAAATAAACTGGCACGAGATTGCTAACTGAACGCTAATGGGAAGATGTTGATGGAAGATGGCTTCGGTAGACGTCCATTGGCATGTTTAGGCCATGGCATGTTTGGACTGGCAATTCTGTCCAATGAGTGTACTTACTTCAAGAGAGATATTCTGATTACTTTGGTTACGTGGTTAACTGGTAATCACGGCAACTAGTGTATACTAACTATGTTTAAGGGTTATCATTTAACTTGCAGATTCGTAACTTCATTTTCGACAATTTGGTTACGTTTATCTGCGAACAAGCACATATAACGCCAGGATTCGTGCAAACTTTGCGGAGATGTAAGAGTAGAAACTCGGAGGGGAGAAGGCGTATCTATGGTAATGCAGGGAGAACAAATCTGTGCGTTGATGATTGGATAAGATTTCCACTGTTGCCGGTGACTGAGATCGGCGCTCATCACGTGATTGAGGTCTCTAGTGTTAGGAGGTATACAAATTGATCATGCGTTTTCATCAAGAGTTGCTGCCCTTCTTCACCTCTTCTGACTAGGAGTACAAATAGGATGATGCTCCAACGTGACACAAGTTTTACATTAAAAATATTCATTTTTATCAGAAAATTGAATAGGATGGTACCAGGAATGAATATATTGAAATGGGATAGAAAATCTATAGAATAGAGAATGTTCTTCGATCGAGATACTTTTGAGAAAACTGAGATTGAAATGTTGATTGTACATCCAGACGTATATTTTTGTATTCTGTCGACAGTTCCCTGACCTCTAGGTTCAAATCCATGATTGATTTCTTAGCAAATATCGCTATCATCAACGATGGATCTATCAACATAATACTAACTGGTGCACGTTTCTTGGAGTTTCTTGACAAAATAAATAATAAAAAGTATATTTTGTAGATATTAAGCAGCAGTTAGGTCTCATTGAAAGCTACTACCAGAGCTCTGTAGGGATACTGTTTATTAGGGTTGGCGTATCTATGCACATAAACATGTCATCATTCTCAGATGATTTTCAATTGATCCAGCATTTCATGGTGATAATATCCTAGAAAATTGTATTCCGGTAAAGACATACTAATCGAGGAAAAGTCTCCAATGGACAGTCATTTTTAAGATTTGCTGTCCGCACATTTGGCATGAGTATGATCACAAACACACAAACGCATACAAAAACATGTATCAGATTTATAGCTCCACTCTCGTACCATCCAAATGAATCTAAGATCAAAGGTCAGAATCAAACTGGAAATATCCTGGATGAAACTCGAATGAGACCTGAGGGAGTATATGGAGGATCCTATCTCCATGGTATCCTTACACGACAGTCGACGGTGATATTTGCATGAAATATATCCATAAATTCTCTTTGAAATTGACAATAAATAAGAAATATGAAGACATTTATACGATGTAGTGATGATTTATTCGCACGTTATCAGATGATCGGGAACATGCTGACAAACATGCTAAACTCATTTCACAGAGGTATTATAAATAAGCAGGAATGGGGGGAAAAAATAGAACATTCTGGATATTAACCGCAGTGGGTTTGATGAGAATTGAATTCAGCTGCTTAAAAATACAATCACAATTTAGTGGTGGTTTTACCGTCATTACGCAGAAATGAAAAATATATTGCAAATTCATGAATTGGAAATATTTCAATGAAAATGAAATCAAATTCAAGAGACGAGACCTAGAGAATACAAGACTTCCTTGAGTGTGACCTCATTCTCAACTCAACGTTTCGTTCACAAATCCCCGTATAAAATTTAAGCTTGAGCATGAATTTGTGCTAAAACATTTTGTATTTTTAGTACAGGCTCCCATTCCTTAAAACGATCGTAGCGGTACAATTGGTCCGTATACTTGTGATTTAATGTTATAAACTCGATCATAGCAGTACAATTGTTCCGTATAGTTGTGATTTAATGTTTTAAACTCGAGGAAATACTTTACTCCAAGCCCCGAAAATTATGAAACATTTTGAGTACGATTTCATGCTCAAGCTTAGATTTTATATGGGGATTTGTGAACAAACCTTTGAGTTGAGCATGAAATTGTACTCAGAAAGGTTTTGTATCTAAGGGCCTGGCATTGGCATTCCGGGACATGAAGGTACACAGAAATATAACAAAATGGCAGCCTTATTCAATTACTTGTATTTCAATGCAAATATATTTTTTCGTATTAAAACATTTATTTTATCTAAAAATTACATTCGATGATTCAGCCCGTATTTTAGCTTTAGATATTTGCAACCAAAAAAACCCCCATGGCTGCCATCGTGTCTGAAAATCACTAAAAGGATCATATCCGATAACTGTGAGATGAGAAGTTCTTATTTCACGATATTGACAGCCAGTTCTAATGTATTGTCTGGAATCATATAGCTTTTATGATATATCCAAACACTTAAGGATAATTGTCTCCGAGGTAAAGCTCTCGTTGAATGACACTGTTTAAGCTCCTTTCATTGCCTGGTCTCATCATGGTGTAGCGAGCTATCGAACAATTTAAAGGCCCACTGCCGCTCGTCTTTGATGTTGCCTAGTCGCAGTTTTATCATGTAATAACCTTGTTTACATTGAAAACACGAGTAGTCTTGTCCTCGAAATGCTTTAAAATATCAGCGACGTTTTCCTGAGTATCATTTCCTGAATGGAACGGATAATTCAAAATGGAGTCAGACAGGTGCCCAAAAGAATCATGGGAGATTTGTCATAAAAATTCTAGATCTTTTTGATGTGCGACTTTAAGAATCGATTTAGTGTAATTTGAATAAACATATTCTTTTGTTTTTCTATGGCAATGGACTTTTCTCATATGACCTGAATGTTTGTTCAATAATTTAAAGTGGAGACGTATGAAACAAGATTAATTGATCGTTAGGGTTATGCAATATTTAATGTTTCACTTCGCTAACTAGGAGCTGTATCGGTTTACGTGTAATGGATTTTTAATACATTCACTCATCCTATTTGCTTCATCATTGTTACATTTACACCATATTATTGGTACTCTCAAGTGTTCATGTAGATATTAATTATTAGTAATAATTTTCTTTTTTTAAACACTAATATATTATTAATATTGTAAAACAAAAATACTAATATATTATTACATCTATATTCGTAATAATCTTTCTTTTTTTTAAATAAAAAATACTAATATATTGTTACATGTAACTTTTGAGTTTTTCTTAAAGATACATTGATACAAGGAACTATTTTTAAAAAAACATTAAAATTTTAAATAGTTTTTCTCCATTCCATTATAAACTTCTTGGCAATATTGATTTTTATCTAGAATTTTATCACATTCAGAAAGTAGTCACACTTGGCTTGCATCCAGTCAATGTTATAAAAATACGCATTTTACACATCAATGTAAAGCTTGTAATTAATATTTTACAGCATGTGCAATAATTCACTAATTGCATTGAGAGTTGTTTATAGTGAAACAACTTACCATAAAGATTGTGCGGCAGCTTGTGTTTCTATAAATTAAATATTTTATACGAAGTCTTGCAGAACAGCTATAAGTGTCTCAATGTATGTCTTACATGTGTATTTAGTTTCTATGATTGACGCCTCACAAGTAATCACGATTTGTTTACATAAATTACTGTATCGCTTGTCAACATAAAGCAACCATTATTATCTATGTTAAGAGACACATTATGTAAATTAATTTCCGGAAAGGTATTGATTGTGTTTCATTACTGAGCCATTATCTCTACTGACGAGATTCATGTGTTCATATCACGCCAGACCGATCTAATTGTGTGTGTAAGTATACGCAGCTTTAAATGCTTGAGTGAGTCGGCAAATATATCTGAGAAAGCGATCATCGCAAATGTGTGAAAGATTCCCGCAGCAACGTTAAACTCCATATTCACTTGCAGAGAAAGCGAAAATGCTGAATAGCTTTTCGAACCTGCGTTTTTTCTCGTTGCAAATGGCTAAAAGATTCCTGCACCGACGTTAATCTCCATAGACACTCGCCCCACTCATAATATTTTCGTAATTATTTTTAAAATACATATAATTTAATTCAAATATGAATATTTTCAGTTGTGACATACAACTGGTGCTGTATGATTTATCAATATTTTAATTTGATTTTTAAAAAATTAATTTTTTAAAAGTCTAAATTCTTCCAATGCAACTTTATACTTTTATAGCAGTCATTTTTCACGTTATATATATTTTTTAAATGGCATTACTTTGGATTAAATTCGGAATACATGCTGAAGAACCATAACTCTTTTTCCTCTGCGAGAAAATTCACCAATTCAAGTTTCTACTGACTCAGAAACTGCTCAGAACATGCAAGGTTTTTTATAATTATCTCAAATTTGCGTTGCTGTTTTTTCTCCCAGCCAAGATGGATTCCTTGTCTCGTGCAACAGCTTGCATGAAGAATTAGGTGTGGTAATGTTATCAAAACACACAAGTCTCCACATAATTACTGTAATCTAAGCTTAAATAAAAGGCAACATTTGTTTTCTTTCCATTATATATTTTACAATTTTCTGATAATATTCATGGGATCTGCTATTTACTTCATCAGATGGTTGCTCGGGACAACAGTTTATGAATATGTTTAAAACGTGTGTCATCGTGTTTAATTCATATCTTTTAAAAAAGTCGTCAATTTTTGGGAAAATATCAAGGATTTGTGGAAATGGAAATTTATAAAATTTATTTTTTACCCGGCCACTTTTCTAAATCCAAATACTCGTATATTTATTTCAATTTAAGTTTGTTTGTTTTTTCTCCAAATAGTTTATCTAGAAAATGGATGAATAAATGCCAAATTTGCCAACACTGATTTGGACCAGATTTGCCATTTGGATAGAAATAATTGTGAATAATTCCTACATTAAGAAAATAAAATATATGTTACAAACGTCGTATTATTTTTAATATATATGAATTGAGAAAAATGTACACATTAGCGTATTTTCAACGTTCTTGAGGAAGGCTGTTTTATAGTAGGATACTATTAGTTGACTATTACAGTATAACATACAGATATAATCTTTTGATGAATTTAATTGCGTAATAATGTTACAGTAAATAAAATGCAGTACATCTTTAAGATATACTGATTCTGGTAATTTATTTTGGATTTTTATTGTAAAAAAAATATGATGAAGGTTATTTTTTTAAAAATAATCCTTAGAGTGCATTCTGTTCAACAGTAACAAGTCACTAAGCCATTACCGCGTTTCTAATCACGAGTATAGATTCTGTACATGCCGCGGCAATGGGTGGCTCCAATCTGTGCCAGATCTCTATGTTGCCCCGGGGCAAGGTCATTCTCCTCGCAGAGTCCAATTCATTATCTCCTCAGGTTTGTTTGAAACCAAAAAGAAACCCTGAGAAGTGTACTAGCCGAGGGATATATACGTAGTTCGCGCTGATCAAGGAAGATAATTTTTCTTCCAATATTTCCATTAATGACGGAGAATCTGGAGGCAGTGCATTATGGGGGAATTATGTCCTCGTTTCTGGTTGTAATCATCTTCTCGTACATATCTCGGCAATATTGGAAAATCAGTCTTCGTTGATGAGTAAGTAATCTTCAAAAGAAAGTCAAGATATTAGCGGTAGTGTTAGAAGGGTGCGCAGTGACTAATTCAGCTCTTAGTACTTAGTGAGCTTAGCAATTCCTTTGAATTATTGATAAAAAAATATCAATTTTTCTGGGCAATCGATTTATTATATAATTTTTATGAAATATTGATCACATCACTGGACGTTTCAGCTTCCTGGTGGAAATTAGTTACAATGAATGTTAATTACATAACCTATGCGTGTTAGTACCAATCTCAATTTTCTGTTAAATAAAATATGCTAAACCCATATTACCGTACTCAACCTGGTAAACCCAGACTAGCTTAAGCAGTACATATCCATGCAAGCGAAACAAATCTTGCAAGTGGCTTTAAACCCCAAATCAACCAACTGACCTACTTAGCTCAACTGGTCAACCATTAGCGTCCTGGAATTTGTCAACCATTAGCGTCCTGGAATTTGTCAACCATTGGCATACTGGAATTTGTCAACAATTAACATACTGGAATTTGTCAACCATTAGCGTCCTGGAATTTGTCAACCATTAACATATTGGAATTTGTCAACCATTAGCGTCCTGGAATTATTTATCCATGTAGACATTCTGTCAATTGTGATGCAGAGTTCATATTTCAGATAGTTCTATTCCATTCCATTCCATTCCATTTTGTTCTGTTCTGTTCTGTTCCGTTCTGTTCTGTTCTTATTAATCCTCGGCTGCTAACTAACCAACATAACGTCAAACTGTGTCACGCCGTCGTTAAGCTTAAATGTCGCCATTGGAGCTTCATTACCAATGCCCAGTGGCCTAGTGGTGGCCTGGTCTTCACGGTTCCGTGGACGATAGCAATTAAAGGGCAGTTAACTCTGTCCCCGACTGTTACCAGATGCCGACTGCATAGTGTACAAACACGCACTTACCGTATGTACCTTGGACATTTACAAAATTGATCCAATTTCCCCAGGAACATTCCAATAAATAGGACACACAAAGTCCGCGTATTTCAAGAGATATTGATGATGCACGTTCCACAATCACTTGTCAACATACGATTCTTTGGACAACAAATTGCGGTAATACAGTTTCCCTTGTTGGGTTATTGATTGTCATGCGGATTTCACATTAACACAGTATGCCTCTATTGTATAGAGACAGATCCTTTCCCTCTTTCAGCACAGTGGCGCTGAAATGGTACTTTTAGAATTTTCCATTTTTAACGTTACACGATATAGCTTTTCTTGTTGTCATCAATTTTCTTATAGATCTATGTAAAACTTCATTGCATTGTTAAATCTGAAGATTATAGATGGTGTTTGGATTTTGTTTTCATTATTACCTCATTTTCAAAGATATAAACACTACGTATTGTAATGAGCTTACGATGTTAATATTTATTTCGATTAAAATTGATTGATTATTATTTGAATGTCAACGGTTACGATAATTGAGTGAATCATTTATGACTAGAGAGAAGATATCCATCTATGTTAATGTTCGCTTAGGGAATTGTTGTTCATATAGTTATGGTATGAATCATTATCTACATGAACAATTTAAATGAAAGGATAGTTATCAAGTTTAAACTTTACTCATAGGAGTGCATTGTTACATTCAATTAAAAGTGTTTTTGTTTTATATATTCAAATATATTTTTTTCAAAAGTATTTGTAGATTTCTATCTGTTGCTTTTTACCCTGCAAAATGAAGAATGAATGTAAATTATTAGTAAAGAATCCAATACTATTATTTTATATAACAATAGCTGGAGATAATTCATATAAATCCATATATATCATAAACTATTCCTTGAGCTAGCATTGTCGCCGTGTCTCTGATTATCAAATATTTGTTTTAGTCCAAGACTAATTGTTGTTATATTAAACATGAAAGGTATAAGTGTGATATCTTCATATGTATCTACTAGATGATATCTGACTATATATCTGTCTATGTATCGCATCTGTCTGTATAATACTAACAATCCGTTGTATATGTTCCATATCATCACAGACAAATTGAATACATTGTTGTCCACCAGTGATAAATACAATAGAAAACAGATACATTGTAATCAATGGTAGTCTCTATACTATTCTATTGTTAAATATTGAAAGCGATGCTAGAGCATGATATTTTGATAATCTTTCCTGGTTGGACCATGATTGATACTGTAGTTGATATGATTGATACTGTAGTTGATATGATTGAGCTGGTATGAAAGCAAACCAGAGGTATTATTTATCTAAATACAGATATTATTTATTTATTTCCGTTTCTGTGTGTTCAGTCTCTAGCAGAGGTAGAGATTGATCATCAAATGCTTTGAAGCACATCGTTTGATGTTAAGTATACATGTTCAGTGCAGGCATGTGTAAAATTGAAGCCCCAGGAGAGGATTATGAATCATTAAGCCTTGTGAGTCATTATCAAATCGGATGAATTTTGACCTTTTTTGATGCGGTTTGGAAGAATTCATTACATTGTGTTTTGATCAACAAGTAACTATCGAGTGATGGATTAGCACAGAAAGTGGAATAGACAAATCTGAGAAAAATATTTATTGTTCAATCACGATTTTCACGCAAGTCATCATATATCATTAGTGTACTTGGAAAATGTTAATTAATGAGAGAAGAAAACACACAAAAATAAAAGAAAACATTAGTTTACATTAATCTTTATTATTATACGCTGTGCAGTAGGATAGCGGAATATATGAGTGAAAATATATCCTATCCTTATACTACACTCTACAGAGTGAAATATAAAATGAAACTTTACATAATCCTAACTAAACAAACAACACCTCATTATATTCCACTATCCTACTGCCAATTATATAATAAATAGAATACTCAACTGTGTTTCCCAAATATCGTTATATCCATTATATCTGTTTCTACATAAAATTTTCTAATCCTAACAACACCTCATATATTCCACTATCCTACTGCCAATTAAATAATAAATAGAATACTCAGCAAATAACATTTGTGGATGTATGAATTATAATTAATATTTTAAATAATTTGAAACTTTAGATGTTATTATGTCCGTAATTGCAAAATAACAATGTGAAATATTGATGACTAATTACTCGTGGGTTTTTCTTTAAAAAAAACCAAATCGTTAAAATTGACGTCTTTGGAGTAAAATCTGAGTCATAGACTTATTCTCAGCCGTAACCTGTGATCTCTTTGCTCCTCCGTGACAAAAGAGTCATTAGGGAGTTAAAAATCACCACCAGTCCATAGGCAGTATTGGCTATAATTTTTTTCGGTGGGCAAACACGCTTATCACAGTTTCACCACCTGAGGAGAAAATCCCCCCTCGGCTCGGAAACCCTCTCCCACCCCCCAAGCCCCTGACCCCCCCAAGCCCCTGACCCCCCTCCATTCTTTGATCACCCCATCCCCCAAATAATGTCAACTGAATTGTAAGGTGTCCACCTCCAGGTTTTAACGCGATCCTAGTTTTCAAAATTGAATGTTAAATTGAGTTTTTTAAGGCTATTGTTCCGATACGGCAAGAGCCTCTGTTGGGCGCCATTGTTGATCTCGTTCCTGAAGCGGGGAGGATCTGCAGCTGAACCAAAGCTGAACCGCGGTCGCATCCCTCCTCGTATCGCGTGTAATTAGTTCTTATCAATTTAGTATAAAAAACGGTGAACTTCCATTAGACATGCGGCGAGATCTGATTTTCAACGCGACACTGTCGGAGGAAGTACGGTCGCTTTAAGATAATCAACAGCCTTTTGTCATAAATATTGAGCATATTTCTCGTATTAAAATTGAAATTGATTTTCCTGAGCAAATGGAATATAGTTTTTTTCCCCACTGACAATAATGACCATGATTCCCAGTAGGAGGCGAAGGTTCGAGGTGAGCGCTGATGAGACGAGGATGAAAAGTGATCTTTACCATTGTCTGGTTCCATAACTTGGAAATAGTGCGTGATTATTTGGGCTCAACACCAGCTTCAAATGTTAGATAGAATTCGTACCGCTAGACGTCTGTAGTCGGTTTCTATTCCAATGAGACTGTGAGGGCAATGTCTTTATGGCAAATCTACAGCTTTCATACTTGGTTTATCTAGTAGCAGTAATATCAGTGGCATTCTCCTGAAAATGGCATTGATGTATATGCATACATGTAACTGTTATATCCTTCTGAAGTTCCCGTATAATGATGCTGATTGAACTGTCTGATGCAAATAGCTCTGGCTTCATTGGCATCACAATTGCAGTGGTAATTGATTGCAAGGAATGCATTTCTATGTTGAAATATTGAAAGAAAACAGTCGATGAACTTTCAGACATCATCACAAAATTATTGTCAATTTTCCCGTATCTTTCCCTCATTGCGAGAATATAACATCAACGTCAACTTGTCAGATACCATCTGCATCCATGCCGACAAGCTGTACGCTTTAATTTGAAATTGAAAGTAAATTTGTGGCAGTTCATTCGCAGACATATCTTATCCAGATATTTGTTTGTGTGTATGCTGTATACATCGATATTCTCAAGACGCCTAAATATGTTTCTCTAAAACACATCATGAGATTCCCTAAAACACATCATGAGATTCCCTAAAACACCTCATGAGGGTCCCTAAAACACCATAAGACATGATGAGGTTCAATAAAACTCCACATTCCCTAAAACACCTCATGAGGTTCCTTAAAACACCATGAGCTTCTCTAAGACGTGATGAGGTTCAATAAAACTCCACATTCCCTAAAACACCTCATGAGGTTGGCAATAGATTCTGATATTGGCAAGTAGCTCCAGAGGTCCCCCATCATTACCAGCTATTGACACGACCGCGTCAAGCATCTTCCTCCCCCAATATCGGCAACTTGTCGGAGAGCGTCGGCTTTCGGGGGAAATCAACAAAAATCTGTAATAATCCAATTACTTGTATCCCCCGTTCATCTGTGACTCAACGCTCGGAGATTCCAGTCCTTACGAGTCCAGCGCGATTGATTTCACGAATTTGTTACGTGTCGCAATGATTCGCGTTCTCGTTCCGCGTACGATCTGTAATCTGTTTACGTAGCTATTGCCATCTCAGATGAAGGAGAAAGCATCGCCGTGTTCCGAAATTGCCAATATTGGCCGTGAATGGACATTCCAACCTATTCAACTTCCGATTGGTAACTAGAATTTTATCAAATTGTCGTGCTGAATGTGCGATTCATTGATGTTAATAACGTCCATACATTGGAGGAATGATCCCCGAGACCCCAGTGCATTATGGGGATCAATAGTCACATGACCGTGTTGCGTAATCCACACTGTCCCTGTGCGGAGATTGGGGGTGAAAGGGAGGTGGGGGGAAGGAGAGGAGGATCATGATCTGATGAATATCAGATTTAACGTAATCTTTCAATCTACGTCAGTCCAATTCTAATTGTTCACATCTGTCTGTTGTTGTTACGTTTCATGTCGCTGAACCAGTTAAACAACTACTTACTGTTCAGAAGTTGAATTACTTAAAATTTCAAGTATATTAGTTAGGTAGTGATATTCAAAGTCACCATTAATTGCTATCGATTTATTTTTTACTTTCAGTTTCACCCGGCCTTTGAATATGCATCTCTATGCTAATTAAGACTTTCATAAGCTTGTTCTTTTTATAGTAATTGAATGCTTTCTTGAATCCCAAAGAGAGTAATCTTTTGCCATTTCCCAAAAGGTTAGATTTGTCGTTCTGTAATCTAGCTACCTTCAATGGCCTTTGTAATATCATAGACATTTTCAGCTGTTGAATATTGCATTTTACATTAGCGACAAACCAAGAACTGAAAAATCTAAAAAGTTTGGGTTCTATATTATAATGTTCCTTTACAGAACTTATTCATAAACTTTCAACTCGATATGGATTATGCGTGCTCCTTTCGTCAAAATGTGTGATACGGTATATGTTTACAGAAAATACCAAATTGGATACAAACTTTTGAAATAGAGATTTGTTAAAATAACCTTGGTCTAAAAGTAAGAAAAGTAACCAACAGAGAAACATTGATTATTAACATAACATTATTTTTGCTTTTTGGGAGGAAAACCTAATTATTTTTATGAACTGTTTAACCCTTTAACAGATCACGGCAGCTCGAGATGCCCTAGATTATTGATTTGATGTACCGGTCACAGAAAAGGTTAACACGTGATTGAATAGAAAAAATAAATAAAATATGCACACAATGGTTCATTCTTAGATAATATCAGTTATCTATTCAACTGGAAGAAGAGAAACAAACTACTAGTATTGCATTTGATGAAAGTGACAATGATTGTCATGACGAAATTAATGATGAAAGTGATGATGATGATGACGATGACATTGATGATCAACCTCAAAGAAAAATAATCTATTCACGGCACTTATGATTGTCATGATGATAGTGATGATGAAAGTGATGATGATGACAATAATAATCAACCTCAAAGAAAAATAATCTATTCCGGGCAGTGTACAGATGGCTGAAATTCTATCATTAGAAGAATTATTCACACTTAAGCCATTAACCACGGTTCAAACCTCGTTTCAATTGGCTTCCTGACAGAATTCCGTGTCATTCCAGAAATTAAAGTCGGAATAATTCCATTATGAAATCCCATGATGCAACAGCCAAAATGGTTCTGTAAGTGTCCTATTGATGCGACTCGGCCAGCAAACCTTATTAAGTCGGGCTAGAGTTAAAACCACATGCTTGTTATTGGGGACTGGGAATTTCTGTCTGGAAGAAGGTCTTCTGGAATGAAAGGAAGGAAATGAATTCCTTGCAAAATCCCGGGAATGGAATCTTTTATGATTTTTTAAAAATGTTTAATTTAGGGGATTTATGTCCACTGTGCTGGACTATTAAAGTGTGTGCGTGTGTGTGTGTTTGTTTGTGTGTGTGTATGTGTGTGTGTGTGTGCATGCGTGCGTGTGTGTGTGTGTGTGTGCATGCGTGCGTGTTGTTATGTGTATGTGTGTGTGTGTTTGTAGTGTGTGTGTGTGTTTGTTTGTGTGTGTGTGTGTGTGTGTGTTTGTGTGTTGTGTGTTGTGTGTGTTTGTAGTGTGTGTGTGTGTGTGTGTGTGTGGTGTGTGTTTGTAGTGTGTGTGTGTGTGTATTATTATTATTATTATTTATTTGTATTGTGTTTAATCAAACGGCAATGTATATACCATCCAGTCATGATGACTCAAATATACAACATTAATTAAAGACCAGTGGCCTTTTTTAACAAATACATTTTAGTCTATATTATTTTAACATAGAGTGGATATGGAGTTTAAAGTCGCTGCGGGAATTTTTCACCCATTTGCAACAATATATTTTAACATCGAAGAATTTCCAAGCATCTGCAGGCTCCAGGTACTATTGAAGAACTTCCAGACACATTGGAATAATAATGGCACCAGATTCCTCAAACGGAGTTCCAATATTTGTTGGAAAACTTGTCCACAAAATATCTGATGATCCTTAATTTATTTTGTTGAGTATATAACTTCGAGATTGATTTCTCCATTGCTCATCAGATGTAAGGTTATTGTTAAACAGCCTTCATCAGAATATCAGTCACTTCCACAGAGAGAGGCAATTACGGTTCCCCGATGTGAGGGATATTCACAAGTTATGTTTCTCGTGTATCACATTTCCCCAGGTTGACGACAATTTGTCTTACAGAGATCAGAAATATATTCTGCACATGTCAAACAGGATAAAGTGCATTATCTACGTGTTCTGGCAACACCGGGAGGAATCTGGGGATGAATCCGGGGGATGCAGGGGATGGATCCTCCAGGAGCTCGGGGACACAGAATGGGGGATTATGGACCGATCACATTTCATATTTGCAGGAATTCTTGCCGTAATTAAACCCGTGGTCTGTGGAACTTCTGAAGAACATTGATATGCATTTCAAGAGTTGATGAGTCATGGCGAAGGGAAAGTAACACAACAAATGTTGGATGGTTTCTTTTTGCATATTATTTCTCCCAGACACATGAGGGAGATATTTTTTTCTCATATGCAGTTCTCCAGCACAGCTGCAGATGTGAGGCGAAATATGCAACCTGAGATGTATTTTGACATACGTAGGGTCGTGTTTCTATGCTATAGGTGTCCTCAACACAACCGAAGGGCAACCATCCGTAACAGAAACAATGTCTTGTTAAATTGCGACATTGTGTTTGCGTAGGACATGTCTCATAAATAATATATATTCTCAGCTGTAAATAATGAGCTGGGGGCCTCAAATATTATCTCAGATATGTTCGTGAATGTAGTAATGGCTTTCTTGTTGACTGAGACGAGTGCATCAAGGTTGGCTGTGATATGTGAAGTCGGCTACCAGGATCCCGGCCTTCTTTTACCAGGATTGTCTTTCTCTGGTCATTGCCCCCCAACTTATGATTACCTTTACTTTGAACTATGGGCAGGCATTCTTAATGTAGATACTGTCTCCCCATCAACTACTTCTAGTATATAATGAAGAAGATATACTGTCTCCCCAACAACTACTTCTCTAGTATATAATGAAGAAGAGATACCGTCTCCCCAACAACTACTTCTCTAGTATATAATGAAGAAGAGATAATGTCTCCCCAACAACTACTTCTCTAGTATATAATGTAGAGCTAGATGCTATCTCCCCAACAACTACTACTAGTCTGTAATGTAGAGATAGAGGCCAGCTTAGCTGATGATCTTTGATAGCAGGATTAAAATATTCATCCGGAGTAGGTAAATTTCCAAGTCACACCAAGCTGTGATATTGCCAGTGTGACGCGAGGCGGTATGTTGGCGGTATGCTGGCGGTATGTCTGAGATAGACTGTGAACTGTGTGTGTGTGTTTGTGAAAATACACTGAATGTTTGTTGACCTGACTGTCAATGCTCCGGAATTCTAATCTAAAGTATGCAGGGTTTCCCAAGGTGTTGTGCTGAAGTAGATATGGTTTATCAAATGTGTTGTGCTGAAGTATGTATTGGTTATCAATGTGTTGTGTTGAAGTATGTATAGTTTCCCAAGGTGTTTTTCTTAAGTATGCATTGTAGGACTTACAAAGGTGTTGTGCTGAAGTATGCAGGGGTTACCAATGTGTTGTGCTGAAGTGTTCAGGGTTTCCTAAGGTGTTGTGCTGAAGTATTTCCACAAGGTGTTGTTCTGAAGTATGTATAGTAGGACTTACAAAGGTGTTGTGCTGAAGTATGCAGGGTTTAATAAAGGTGTTGTGCTAAGTATTATATGTATTGTTTCTCAAGGAATTGTGCTGAAGCATTTCGGACTTACCAAGATATTGTGCTGAAGCATTTTGGGCGTACCAAGGTATTGTGCTGAACTATTTATAGTCTACAATTGAGTTGTGCTGAAATATTATGTGTATTGTTTACCAACGTGTTGCGCAGAAGTGCATATGGTTTACCAAGGGATTGTGGTATGTTCCGTTGAAGTATGCAAGGGTTATCAAGGTGTTGTGCCGACGTGTTTAGCGCTTACAAAGGTGTTGTGCAGAAGTATGTATGGTTTACCAAGGGATCATGGTATGTTCCGTTGAAGTATGCAAGGGTTATCAAGGTGTTGTGCTGCAGTATGCAGAATTAACTAAGTGTTGTGGTATGTTGTGTTGATGTTTACTGCTCATTATTGGAGGTGGTCTGGAATGAAAACATTATGCACCCACAGAACTGTAGCAGCTTAGCAGACTGCACTACAACTGTTTTTATTGTATATTTGGTTAATCCCAGCCCCATAATTGCCTGAATGCTTGCCATGTGGGAAATAATTAAATACAAATAACTAATTAGTTATTTGTTTCATACCTTGACCTTGCACGACCCCTGCGTTTTATTGAAGACATGTGTCCCAGAACTCTTAATGGAGGGAGGGATGGAGGGAGGGAAGGATAAGAGGTAGTCTGTGATAGTCTAGGATATGAAGGAAATTGCAAATAGAATATATAGCATTTTAACTAATTTGATAGGAGATTTAGAAAGGTTGTGTTGACAGTCTGTGACATCAGCCATAACATATTATTTCATCAAGATGTTGAAGCTTTTCTTTCTGGTACAGTTGTCATGTTTGATATCTCAGATACTATCTGAGGTGGCTTCAATGTTTGACATATTGGTTACGTTCCTGAGGTTTCTGGTAGGAATAGAATGACATTGAGGTCTTGTATGACAATAACAGGATAGAAGCAGGGCGTGTAGTTCTTACCTTTCAGCAGCATCTGGAAACTGAACTGATATTATTAAATTAATTCCATTCTTTATATACTCACATATTATATCTATCAGGAAGGTTTAAGACATTTCTGGTTATCTTGACAAGAACCTTTCATAATTTAATTTGAAATAATCTTGAAGGAAACTCTAAACCACAATTCAAACCAAAAATTTAATTTGAAATAATCTTGAAGGAAACTCTAAACCAATTCAAACCAAAAATGTAAATCAATTTAAATGTTATTGTAATTAATTGGGTGTGGATAAAAATATTGTTTGTGACTTGTGTATGATCAGAATTTCCTACAAAAGCTGAAGGCTATGTAGGCCTATGACAGCTAAGAGCTAAGTTAAAATGTCTTTGAACAGCCAGACCTCTGAGTTAAGGGTTTATTTGTACAGACTGGGGCTATGTTCTTTAGTCTTGTAAATACTGGGGTGACCACATTTTCACAGTAATCAGAGAATTTAGAGATAAATCCTACATTAACCCATGTTGTTAAATGATTCAAGTATGTATAGATCTTTGACTCTGAGAAACATGATTAACGTTGACATTTACAATATTTAAAGGCGCCCCAAGCGTAATGTATGCTGTCAGATTTAACAATAGCGATGTAGACATTATTTAATTTATTAACCTAGGATATATTCTTTGTTCAATATATAAGTGAAAGAATCTTGAAAGCAGCTCTATTCCCCGGTTAAAAAAATAATAACAAATGATATACCGGTATATATACACAAAATGATGGGAACCTTGTTTTCAAATAAATGCCGTATTTGAATTGCTGTATTCTTTGAAGTAAGACAGCTGGTCTCATGATTTACCAGGTGTTTTATGCTACCTGTGAAAGTCATTGATATCTGAGTATGTACTTAATTCCTATCCAGAGTTGTACTGTAATTTCATGGGATTTTACCTGTATGACAGAATCAGTAATGACATTTATTAACATAAAATTCCCCAGGTGTGTAATGACGAGACGTCTGAGACATCTGAGACGTCACTATGCCCAACATCAATGTCTCACTGGGCTAATCCACTGTAATAAACTTTGAAAGCACAAGAGTACAGATTAACTGTGAATACTTCAAGGTAGAAGCTAGAACTATCCTTCGAACAATGTCGAGGTAATTTACAATACAACTTGTGTGGCTTGTCAATATCATATATATTACTTATGAGTGGTGCGTGATATCACTTATATATCAGGAAGTGTTCAAATCGCATATGTTCTTGAAATTGTTTGTATATCAGGTACGTTGAAACCACATATGTTGTTGAAAATGTGTTAACATCAGGTGTGTTGAAATGATCAAAGCGAATGAATATCTTTTTAGGTTTTCGAGATAATATATTTGGCAATTTTCTCCAGGTATGTTATGATGTTTATTATTTTTATCTGGTATTTCCATATTGCAATATCTGAACTCTTCCCCATATCTCAACTCTCAACCCCTTCACAAGATTGGATATCATGGTGAACACATCACTGCCTTAGTAAAGGAAACCTCCCCCAGACCTACATGTATACTATTTGGTAGTTTCCACGGCGACCAAGTTTCCGAGACCAATGCAAAACATCTCTTATCACTGTTACCGTCTGTTATCACATTGGTTATCACGTTTGTTATCGTGTTTGTTATCTTCTAGCAACAGCATCATGGAAAGAAATACCAGTGAGAAAAGAACCTTCTTAATCTTCTGACAATACTTCGTCGTGTTGTACTTACTCTGTTATTGCAATGTGAAACACGTTTTTGTAATAAGCTGTAAATAATACACCATCGGAGGTGTGTTTAACAAATGTGTTTTGTGTTAGTGTAAAGATATACATGTGTGTATGGTAGACATTGTTTTAAATCAAGTTACATAAAGCGTGTGCAGTACATATGTATTGTAACGCAAGCAATAGAAGCATTGTAAAATCATATGTATTTGATCAGTTCAGCAACACCATATTTTCGTACATACGACAATAACAACGAATGAGGATGTGGTCGTACAATGGGATTGAACATTGTATATATTGTTTGAGAAAGCTTATGAAGACAAAAGATAATATTTATCAATGAGGTTCATTGTCTTTTGTTTCATAACGGTACATGTAATTAATCTTTTTAGTTTTTTTTTCTAACATGAATGATATTAAATATGTGTCATTGTATATGACTATATTGTCTTAGGAATGAACGAATTATTGTTTTACATCACAGCGGGAGTCTTTTACCCATATGTGATGAATATCTTTTTAAGAACTACTTAAATTACATATTGTTTTGCAACATTTCGATTTCAAAATCTGTTATTTCTTATAATAGTTTTGTCCTAATCAGCTAGTGACAATTGTGTTTTTTCATTAAATCATCATTTAATGATGACCCAACTATACAATTTGGATTAATTGTTTTTTCCTCAATTTAAATCGCGGAAATTGCTTGATTTACTCGTTAATCTGACAGTCATCACATCTCGCAATGACCCCTTTTGTTGGTCGCGGCCCCTTGTAACAGCCCCTTTTGAACCCATCAATTCATCCCCTATAAAGGTTCTAATAGATGCATACGTGCTTATTACCCTCAATGCTCAAGGTTTTCAGTTTCAGGCAATTTTAACAAAACATAATTGCAGCATGTTGCTTCTGAGACCCACGCGGATGTGGATAAACTTGATTACTGGGTCCACCTTAGTAAGATATGCCGGCCTATTGTTCCGCCATCCACGGAACTCTGACAGTTGGTAATTTAAAGGTCCACAGACCTGTGGCTAATGCGTAGGTTTTCAGCTGTCGGAAATAAGCATTCTTAAGAAGCCTACAATTTGCAGGGAAATTAGTCAGTCTGATAAAAAACGGAAAAATACTACGTTGACGTGATCTGTCTGTTGAATGTCAATCATTTCTCAAAGGTTGCATGCGATGAATGCCCCGTCAATTGATAGGGAGTAGGCTGTTTCAGTCAGCCATTGTTAAGATAATTAATTAATATCATCAGCATTGGACCAGAGTGAATATTTCAATCAACTGGTATGGATTTAGTGTCGCTAAATTCTTCTTTGTTGTCAAATCGGTTTCAGGTTTTCAATGTTTCAGGTTTTCAATGTTTCAGGTTTACAATGTTTCAGGTTTTCAGGTGTTCTGCAAATGTCCTTTTATGAAAGCATTGTCATATTTATTTGTCAGTTTAGCAGGGTTTTTTAAAAATTTCTGAGTCATCAATTTTACACGTAATTTAAAATAAATAATTTTTGAAATAATGCCGTTTTCATTTGGATTACATTTCTCAGAGACATGACAAAAGTGAAAAGAGACAATTCATTTTTTAAGCCATTGTGCTCAATCTTGAATCCCATGTAATTATAGATTTGGAGATTCGATAACTATGACACAATTCCGTACAGTTTGTTTATCAGGAGTAAACTTCATGGTGAGCGGATCATTACGTTGGCGTGACGAAAGGTATGCGGTCATTACGATCACAAGGACTGGCGTGCGGCGCACTTGGAATAATAATTGCCCGACATCTATCTACGACTTTTGTTTGCACATGATTCAAACACATTCATAGAGCTGCAGTTTCTAATTCAATACATCCTCATTATAACACCGAATATTTGAAGTTTCGTTGTCACAAAACATCTTAAAATGAGGTATGTTGACAAATATATATAGACTGAATGATACAATGGACAAATAATGTGACTTGTGATAATACTGGGTTAAAAGAAATGTAAATGGAGGGGTGTTCTTTAGGTGGTGTTATAGCGGGGTAATTGTTACGGCACCTGCTATAGCGGTATAAGAAGCATGATCAAACCCTTGTAGAGGATAATTCCCAAGAAACAAGAGAACGAAAACGTTCACAGACAATGACAGGCGCTTTTGAAATACGGTGTTTGTTTCACCACAAAACAGCTCGATACATATGAATTTTGCCGCAAGGGAAACCCAAATTGTGATTGCTCGTTGGTTTGAGATTACAAGAAAAAATAACTGCGATGCTGCACATTCTGCGATGGAATCGAAGACCATTGCCGCCGGGCTTGTTGAGGAATCGGCCGAGAAATGCTATCAGTTTATGAAAGCCTGGTATCTCAACACAACGCTGATCAATGGTAGTAATTTGAATCGGCAGCCAAACGTTTGGCCAATCCAGCGCCACCCAGTATGGTGTTCATCTGTGTTGTTTTAACAAGAAATCAATTCTGCAACGTCGTATGTGTTAAGACGACAAGATACTGGATCGACGACAGCGAACAAAAATATCTATAACAAGATACATAGTACACACGTTTCTACGTGGCGTTCATTCTACGCGGCGTTCATTGTCATTTGGATTTGATAACAGATATGTTCATCTAACAATTGTTTGTAACAATTCCACTCAGAAAACACTTTTGGATTTTGATCGATTAAGACTGTACTAATATCTCTCTATTTGATTCTTGCGTATTTGCAAAGTCTAATGACAAAGATCAATGTTTTATAGAAAGCTGGTTGGATAACTATAACTGAAGAGGTATCTATATTTATTTGTTTTTCCTGGATGAGCATTTATATGCTATGATAGTGATGTGTATCGTAATAATGTATCATATAATGTATTATGAATTAATTTAACTGGCATATTGTAACAATTATAATGCATATTGTAACAGTTGTATTATCAAAATTTGTGTAAGATGGCAAGTGTTATTTTCTATTTAAAACTCTCCTGGTAAATTTATTTTAAGATAATTATTAATGTGTAAATAAATTTCCTGTGGTACTAAAACTAAATAATACATTATCACTCTAAAATTTATAACCAATTGTTCATTGTATATATATATATATATATTTATTTTTTTATTAAATTCCCATGTATTTTTTAAATGTTATTCTGATTGAAAATCACTGTAATTTTTATGAATAATATTCAGTCACTTTTTTTTATATGTCTGTGTAATATTACCTAAATTACTTGTGCCGAATAGATTTTCCTGTTACGCATTGTCACGGTACTGTTAACTTTTAAAGTGACATCCATAATTATACTTTGGTATACTTTGCGCAGCACGCATCACTTTCTATAACGATTGTTATTCTCATTAAATATATCTCTTCCATAGCAGATTTAACACAAGATTGGTTTCACTCGTCTGTATAAACACACAATACAAAATTTACGATGCGTTCAGGGTCATTTTCCGTTACCCAGAGGTCAGAGGTCGTTTGCAATGAAGTGGGCAATGACTGTGACAACACTGTGGTGTGTGGTAAAGCTGTTATCCAACATACGGACATCTCGTAGAATGGAATCCATATGTCCGCGCACAACTCGGCTTCACGCAATGGCGCGGTTGACTTATAAATAATGTCTGTTTGATCGGACTTATCCCCAAAGTTTATGCTTTTTTTTCCTTTGAAAAAAACTCCTGGTTTTTATGGATAAATAATTTGCAGGCCAAGTGTTTCAAAAGGTCATTTACTTTGGTGGATTGTAGGTAAGTGTGTTACCAGTTGATGGTGCTACCGTATACTTCCGTGGCAACTGGTTTCTCGTATGCGCGGATGGTACGATCCTTACGCTACAGCCATCTCCAACGTCATGTGCTTTGACATTTGAACCCAGGAAATATTTACAAAGTTTGCAGGAAAACTTGATACTTACATTGAACCTTGTTCCTCGTAAAGCACTTATGTTTTAAAAATAATAGTAAACAATTTTCATAATGAGTTTTCCATTTTTGAACTATTTGCCAGTTTCTGGTTGCAATATTTAATAATTTTTTTGATCATGATTATGTAAATAATTATTTCCACATATGGTATCGACGCCTGCATTATTATTGTCTACGATTTTAACGGACAACACTTTCACGGCATCCGTATGTAAAGATTAATTTCATTGAAATGAGATTCTTCTTGATGTTGGTAAAAGAGAAAATCACATTGATTTTGTTCTTCAAATGCGTTAGGGTCTTCGTGGCTCATGATGGCAACTCAATAACTTGAATTTTTTTTAATGGATTTTCCCAGAACACACAGAGCTGATCTGAGCTCTGCTGTATTGGAGCAGTGTAACTAAGGTAACTCCATTTCTAGATACAGACCACTCTGTTTGCTAAGGTTAGAGTTAAAGTTACGTTCAACACGATAGAGAAGCGCCATTCCACATAGGATGGGGCTGGGCTATACCAGTCTTGCTAAAATAGAAAAGTTGACCAGATTAAGTTAACCCTCTCACTGCTGGAGGCAATTGGAGATGCCCTAAAGAGCAGTGAATGTGCCTGATCCAGCAGGGAGAGGGTTAATAATCGTTATGTTTCATTATATTTGTAACCTTTTTCCACTTGGATATTCCATAGTGAAATATTTCAGTAATAGATTTTTGCATCAATGTTTGGTCTGATAAGGACCTGTTGTGTCTGCAAAGAAGTATACCACACATGTAAAGATTGTGTGTACATTGATCCGTCCGTATCCATGGTAACGGATTGTATTTGATATTTCTTTCCCAAACACTCGGATAATTTTGGTTACAAGGATGATTACATCAAACATTTTCAAATTGTTCCTAAAGTATACCTGAATTACCTGATATTGACGGGCTCAGTTTAAGTCTCTAAGAACAAGTAATGAACATGTTTCCAGTTGTATTATCAGACGGATCAAAGACAGTTATCTTCAATTTCCTCTTTTCACATGACGATATAGTTCGTACTGATGCCTTGTCAAGGATAAACGATACACGTGCAGATCATTTGAGCTGTTTGCCCATGTATTTTATCAGATTCAGCGATTACCAGTTTATTTACGTTCATGTCTTCGGGCATATCGAATTATTACTGGAAAATCTTCCAAGTTGTAGCGCATTAATTTGACAATATTTCAAAACATATTTTTTATCCAACTATTGGGGAAAATATCAATATTAAATCGCAAGTTGAATAGTTACATGCCTTTGGCATCTCTCGATAGAAAATTGGGTTGAACTTGAACGAGCCAATGACAGAAATAGCCAGTTGCATATGAAGCCTACGCAATGAATATATGGTGTTATTATGTTTCCTTCCGTTAGCCGCAGCCTCGTGTTCTTCGTCACATGAGACAATATTTACACGTTAGTGTACGTTTATTACTGGATGTCCCTGAAGAGTGAGAGAGGCGTATTACCGAGACATCGTGCATGGAAGATAAGACATCTGTGTTTATAATTAGCAGTAATTTAACGACGTAATGATTGCCTGGCGAGTGAAAGGAGACGGGGAGATATTCGTCCTCTGGGGTGGTGCCATACATACTACGTAATCAGGATCCGTTGTAGATAAGAACAATAATGTCCCGGAATCGTACGTTGATGTCAGGATGTCAATAGTTCTACGTTGTGTTTGCTTTCTTTTTTTTTCTTTTTTTTTTCCTCGTGGAATTCTAAAAACAAATTATGTCATTGCAAAGACGACTTGAATAATGTGTAAACTTTGCATGACAGAGGGAAGGGGTATTGTTTTTATATTGAGACGACAACCGAAATGTCTGTTAAATTATCTATTTCACACCTATTCCGGCGTCACTATAGCTGCTATGTTTTTTCTCTCTTCTACATAGCCTCAAAAGGTGGGTTCCAAACTGGTTTTATTCATTGCAGCATTTAGACAATTGCTGCATTGAGAATATGCTTAACGTATGGAATTTGGCAGGATATAAATACATTATTATTATTATTATTATTATTATTATTATTATTATTATTATTATTTTTATTATTATTATTATTATTATTTAACCATCCAAATCACTTAATTCTCCGTTATACTTCACCAGGTTTTAAAGCTTCTTCCTTACCTTAAATTCTTGGTGTAAAAGGACGTTGTATTCGGTTAATTACCTCCCTTGTTTAAGACCCCCAATGGAGGAAGAAAGGTGCACTGAAATGAGAAAGCCACATTTACTAAAGTAGTGGACGTATACAACAACTGCTGATCTGTCTCGTTGCGGATATATATCACGTGGAAAGCACGCGGCGCAACAACAATGCTGTACCTTAGTGTCGGAGTTTACCTGTATCCACACCGCACCGCGTGCACAGTGTGCAGAAAAAAATCTTTGAAGACCCACTGATGAGTAGTATTTCATGAGCTGCTGGAACCTTTTTATTGTTATTTATGGTAGAAAAACCACTTAGGGGTTAACTTCGGATGCAGCAATAAGTGAAAGAAAGCACACATTTCGTCCCATTCAGGTAATTACGTGCAAAAACCGTCAATGGGGAACTATGAAGAAATGAACATGAAAGGACCACTTTGAGATATACGTTTCAGGTAACGGAGCTATTGAAATTGCAGAAGAGTGGCGAGCTCGTCAGACTCATAGACTGCATGTGTCAAGCAGCTGTCTGCAGGAATCAGGCAGACACGTAGAGATTAATCTTGATCCAAACCCTTTCTGAACCCTGGCTATATTTGAACCTATTTGAACCCGACTATTTGAACCCGACTTTTTGAATCCTTCATTTGCCCGTCCAACCACTGCCTGCGCATGGTTGCTTTAACCATTTCCCTGCTGGATTAGACACAGACACTACTCTTTAGGTCATCTCTGCTCGCTTCCAGCATGGAAAGGGTTAATGCATGCACACTATACCCCAATTCTGTTCTCCATAGAAAGTCCAGGAAAAGATATAGTTTGACTTCAAACAAATTTCAATAATATTTAAGTTAAGTTACACAATTTATATAGCGCCATTATCCAGAAAAAAATGTCTGCTCAAAGGCGCTTACCGGTAGTCATATGCTCGCAGAGAATGTTTTTAGATGTATCTTGAAAACTGACAAGTTGGAGATGTCCCGGATATTACTGGGAAGCGCATTCCATAACACAGGACCTGACTTCATAAATGCTCTG
>JAUTBZ010079989.1:0-17336 GCA_032361785.1 Lepetodrilus galriftensis
GGTTTGACTATCAGGCTTTTATATGCAGGTTAAAACCCTGCCCTTTTTACGATGCGGCCTAAAAGGCCTGTCGAGCAAGGTTCCTATTGATTTTTGTACCAAGCTTGATTATTAGTTCCAGGTTAAAACCCTGCACTTTCTTACGATGCGGCCTAAAAGGCCTGTCGAGCTAGACGTTTAATAAAATCGTAAGGGTGGGCATAGCGGGACCTTAGCTGTGTAGACAGAAAGACTAAATCCTGCTGAAGCATCAACACCTGCAAGTCCTGCAACTTGACTATACAAAAATGTATGTCCAGCATCTTGACCTTTAAAAAAAGAAGCAGCTGAAAATGAAGCTCCAACTCCATATCCCAGCGCAACAGAACCGCCAAAATCAAGCGAGTTAACCTTCCCAAAGCAAAATCCAAAACCAGATAAAAAAGGCCATAAAGCAATAGGATAATAAAACAATTAGTACTCTCACCGAAACGTCTAACGTTGCCATTTTCTTTAAAATCCTTTGCTCATTTTTTGAAAAATACTTATAATTAAAGTAGTAGAAAATCCAAGTCATAAAAGTCGCAAAGTATACATTAAATGGAACTACATCAATAAGTGAATATGGAAACAGAAACTCTACGAACCCAAAAACAGCTGTGATATAAATCACACTATCTTTTTCTCTAAAAACATAGGTGTAAAGAAGGTATAAACTATAGTATAAGTAACTCATAACTATTTATTAGGAACTGGTATCGGCCAATCATCAGAAATATATTTCATGTGTAAATCGATTCCCAATTGATCATATTCCAAAAGGTTTTTTCAATAGGTGTAAAATCTTGAGTTATCGAATTCCATTGAATATTTCCAACGAAACTTTCAATAAAGTATCCTGAATTATATCCAAAACTTAAAGTAGAACCATATACCTGCGAGTCCAGTTGCATTTGCTTGGTCAACCTTATACTTATAAATTAAAAAATGCCCTAAATTCCAGCCAGCAAATACACAGCCCATGAACCAAAGATAAGCCATTTTTGGACGCAAGTCAATCTAGTAAAAAATTGCTTTCTGGTACTCAGCCTCTCAAATTCCAAAGGGTAAACAAAAAAAAAGCCCAATACAAACAAATGTATCGGGCTTAAAAAATCTTATGAAAAGAAATTAGAAGTTTCCTTCTTTGTTGTATTTCTTAACTAACAAGTAGTAGAACATAGCTCTAAACTTGTTTCTGTTGGAGCTGCCCATTTCGGAACAAACTTCCTTCAATGCTGCATCTGTAGCAGCATCATCAGCTAAACCAAGCTTTTTGATAGCAAAGTTATTCTTTACTCTAGCCATCTCTTCTGGATCAGAACAAGATACTCTAGAAGCGTCTAAGCCATAGATAGATGGGCCTAAACCCTTAGTAATACTTCTTAATAAGTCTTCATCAACAGACATTTTAAGGTTGTCCTTAAATTCTGCCATGTAGATGTCAATTTGTTCATCGAACTTACTCATAGTGCAATTTATTATTTGTTAAAAAAACATATCGGTGGCAAATATAGTATAATCCTTTAACATGTCACAATTTGTCCTATTTTTTTTGCGCAAGCTAACAGCATAAAAAAAGCTGCAACACAAGTGTTACAGCTTTTTATATTGAGTTATATTAAACAGCAGCTTATTTCAGAACGGTGATATTACCTTTCTTGAAATATTTTTCTCCATTACCACAAGTTACCTTTAGGTAAAATCCATATACATCTGGAACAACAGGCTCTCCGTTATAGGTACCATCCCATCCAATTGCTTGGTCATAAGTCTCGAATACTAATTCTCCCCATCTATTATAGATAGATAATTGGACACTAGACAGATTTAATCCATACAAGTACAGCACATCATTATTGCCATCTCCATTTGGAGAAAAAGCATTAGGCAAGTAGATAAAAGGCTCTCCACATTCAGTCTCTTTTACGACTATTGTTTGCTGACTAGTAGCTGTACAACCATTAGCATCAGTCACAACTAAAGTGTATGTTGTCGTTTCTGTAGGATTGATGTTTGGATTAGCCGTATTTGGGTTATCTATAGTTCCATCATCAGGCGTCCATTCGTAGGTCATAAAGCCTCCGTCAGCATCTAGCCATATGGTTTCACCATTATAAATCTCATCCTTCTCCGAAGAGGAGCTAACAGAAATATTTGTTACATCTACTTGAGCTGTATTTTGAGCACTACAGCCATCAGCATTAGTTACAACAACTGTGTATTCTACAGATTCTGAAGGATTAACATCCATAGTGCTTCCTGTTCCAACTTCCTGATCGTTCAAATACCAAACAATATTATCCGTACTAGCTGGAGAATCCACTTCCAAAGTCGCTGTTTCATCATTACAAAGCGAAAACTGGTCTTGGACCAATGAAGGTGGAGACATCGGACTTGCTTTAATCGTTACAGATGCTACAGACGCACAACCAGCGGCATTGGTAGTTGAAGCATAGTAAGTTCCAGGTCCAGCCATAAAATTCAAAGCCGTACTAACTGGATCCCCAGTCAATTGCTCATTATCATACCATTCAAAATCATCTCCAGTGTGCGTAGCACTTAACTCTACCATTTCGGTTGGGTTACAAATCACTACATCCTCTGAAGTCTCAACAGAAATTGGAGCATAAACAACATTCACTTCCTGAGTTACCATACAAGATTCTGCACCAGAACCATTAACGATATCAACAGTATAAGTTGTGTTTGAAGTAGGACTAGCAGTAGGATTTGGACTGTTTGGGTCATCTAATCCAGCAGCAGGAGACCAAGTATATTGGTAGCTAATATCAGCATTAGGATTCAAGCTTACGCTACCATTCTCTTCGCAGATTGTTACATCTGAAGGAACCTGAGCATTAATTGTATTCACTTGAACAGGACCTGTTTTAGTCAAAGAACAACCATCACCAAATTCAATTGTCAACTTCGCTTCAAAGTCATCATTATTTACAACATCAGCAGGAATGCCTGGATTTTGCTCCTTGTAAGTTGTTCCACCAAAATCCCATGTCCAACCAGTTACATCTGGTACAACAGAATTATCTGTAAACAAGATACTATCAACACATCCAACAACCTTGTAATCAAAATCGACTTTTGCCTCAGGCCTTGCTGTAACAGTATAGGGTACTGGCACATCACATTCTGTTGCGTCATTATGCACCAAATATATTTCATGATCACCTTCACTTCCAAAATCATAACTATCACCAATTACAGTACCAAGTGGATACTCCCAATGATAATCATTTGCATTTGAATTACCGTTAATCAAATCAACTTCATATCCTTTGCACTGTCTAGTTGAGACCAAACCAGTATTAACATCTCCAGGACCTGTACCTACTCCATCCATACCAATATGGGTTGCATAAGTAGCCGTACAACCACCTGCATCCGTTACAGTACAAGCATAATCACCTTCTTTATCCAAGCCGTTAAGCGTTTGTTCATCAGAAGTAAATCCATCAGGACCTATCCAAGAATAAGTAGCAGGACCTGCTATTGTTCCAGAAGGAAATAAATCAATTTTTCCAGGTGTACCATCACAATTAATATTTGTCGTATTGGCTCCTAAAGTATAACCTTGAGCCACAGTCACCCAATTATCATGAGGACAACCAGCTGCATTCATAGTACATAGATAGAATGTTTCTTGTTCTGTATATTCAAAAGAAACAGGGACTCCAATCTCAACATCCTTAACAATATGCTTCTCGATTCCAAGCCACATAAGCGTAAAAGGACCGACACCTGAATTCACTGTAACAGTCACAGTTGTTGGCAAACCACAAGAATTAGACTTCTCAATAGTCACTGTTGTAGCAATAGGTTCAACCACTGTTCCTGAAGCAGCAGAAGTATTTCCAGCTGCATCTGTAACGGTAACAGAATAATCGTCTGCTCCTAAATAAGAAATATATTCATCAGTAGCCCCTGTGCTCCACATGTATGAATAAGGCGGCTGACCGCCTGTAGCACTTGCCATTGCAGCACCGTCCGTGTAATTATTACAAGAAATGTTCTGTATGGTTAAGGTCGCTTGCAAATCACCACCAGCAGTAACACCACCATCAGTCAAAGTAAAATCTTCTGATACCAGTTGCCCACTTGCATCTGTAACAGATACAGAGTAATCACCTGCAGTAAGACTCCAAGCCGCCTCTCCTCCAGCTGTTGTTACACTCCAAGCAACAGCATAAGGCTCTTGCCCACCTGTCGGATTGACTGTAGCTCCGCCATTCGTATAGCCAACTCCAGTAGGATGTTGTATACTTAAATTAATATCAAATTGGGCTGATAATTTTACGCTGATAAAAGTCAAGGCAAGTACGATAAGTACGCCCCAAGATTTATTGGTTAAAAATGTAAAATTTTTCATAATGTGCTGTTTTGTTAATTGTTGTTCTTAAAGTGTCTTCTTGGGGGACGATTTAAGTTGTAAAATTTCAACTCTTCTTTCTCTGGCAGCCTTTGGATTATATACCGAAGCCTGTCTATTTTTTGGAGAATCACTTACATCTGGAGCAGCTTTTGTTTCGCCGTAAGGCTCCACAACTACTTTAATTCTGCCGCTATTGAAGTAAGGTGCTAGATACCCACCTAATTGTTCTTTCAAGAATTTTTCGACATTGTCAATTCTTCTTTTTGTCAAGCTAACATTATAGTCAGCTTGCGCCAATGGACTTGCAAATCCTTTAATTACAATATCCACGCTCTTATTTCTGTCTACGTATTTTTTTAATCTATCTGCAAAACGTTTCAAACTCTCATATCCACGCGTTACTTCCTGATCAAAGAATCTATCTACTTCATCCTTTGCCCCTTTTTTTTCTCCGGCAGAAAATCCTCTTGAATACTTTTCGCGATACAAACTTTGTAACTTCTTGTATCTCGTATAAGAGGTTTCATAACTAGATGTTGCTGTTGTAGCTGTAGTTCTAGGATTAGGCTCATCATTATGGAAGTAAATAGGCAATGTCGCATAAATTCCTTCATCCTTCTCTAAGAACAACTTCTTCGTAATTGTTTTGCTTTCAAAAGGCAAATCTTTCGTTGAAAAATAAACCGTATCTGTAGAGAAATCTTCTCTGTAACCAATCAACATGTAGTCCTTAGCATAATCAATGGCAAAAGCAAATTCATTACTGTCATCATTGACTTTTTGGACTTTACTACTATCGCCCAAATCTACTAACCGTACACCAGCTCTAGGCAATGGTGTTTGTGTAATTTTATCAAACGTCAAAGCTATCAATTCTAACTTTGGCTCAAGCATCAAATCTTTCTCTATCGTCTCTGAGCCATTCAGCCCCTTCGTAGAAAATAAAACTTCATCTCCAAGGTATCCATCCTTTAAACCAACGATTTTGTAATCTTTTCCAATAGCTGCTGGAAAGAAATAACGACTACCATCTGTCTGTAACGCTACTGTATCTATCGTACCATCAGTCAAATTAACTAATTGCACTTCTACACCATTCAACACCTCCTTGCTCAACTTATTTAAGGTGTTAACGATTAAGCGAACATTTACAGGAATGTCCAACTCATAAATATCATTACAACAAGTTCCAGTTTCAGGATCTATTAAAGCAGAACTAGGTCTATTAGAAGCGATATAACCCTTTTTACCATCTTTAGAAATTCGGTAATAAGTGTCATTATAACTTGAATTTGTTGGTTTTTTCAGATTGACTACCTCCCCAAAAGAACCATCTTTCTCTTCAGATTTAAAAATATCCAAAGCACCGTAACCAGAATATCCATCAGAACTAAAATACAAAATATGCGTCAATGCATGATAAAAAGGAGTCACTTCATTCATTTCCGTATTTACAGCTGCCACATTCTCAATTTCTGTGAAGCTATCTTTTCCAGTCATTTCCGCTCTCCAGATATCCATTCCACCTTTTCCACCAAACTGATTGGAGGCATAATATAGGAATGATTTTCCGCCAACAGTTGTGATAGAAGGCTGTGTGACATTCGCATTTTCAACATTAATGTTATTACCCAGCTTTACTGCTTGCCCGAAAGAACCATCATCCTGGACATCTGCATAGTAAATTTGACTCTGAATCATACCATCCTCTTTGTAATCACCAATCGTAAAATAACAAACAGTTCCATCTGTATTAAAAACCAAGTTTCCTTGATGCTTCCCTGCATCTTTATTGAAAGAAGCATCTAACCGAGAACCTTCTCCATTAATATCTGTCATCAGTAATTTACTGAAATAACGCTTAGGTCGAGCTTTGTCATTATCATTCAAGTACCTTAAAGACGAATAAATAAGCTTATCCCCTAAAAAAGCAGTACCAAAATCAGAATCAGGCGAATTCACATCCTCTCCTAAGTTGGTCACTTTTACTTCTTCTTCAAATTTTGGATTGGCTTGCGCCCAAAGGTTATGCTCTACATATCTCTGTGCGGTAGCATACAAAGGATTTGAGGTTGAATTTTTAGACATCCAAGCCTCATAATTTTTTTGAGCGAAATCATACTTACCTTGGCTATTTTGGACATTACCTAACCAAAACAAAGCGTCTGTGCTATTGGTGGTATCTAAAAGGATTGCTCTTTCATAATAAGTCTCTGCAATAGAATATGCAGTAAATTTTCTTGCCGCATCTGCTGCGCCAATAACATTATTTAACTTTGCACTGTCTAACTCAATCGCCTTTTGATAATACCGCATCGCTCCAAAATGGTCATTGCTCTTCAGGTATTTAGCTGCTTTTTTCTCATAAGCTCTTTTAGTTTGCCCAAAAGTCAATGCTGGCAATAAAAAAAGCATTATTATAAGTGTAGTTGTTTGTTTCATATTCTTAGTCTGTCTGTCTGTTTGTCTGTTTGCTTGCTTGCGCGAAAATTATAAGTAAGGAGGACAAATCTTGCTCTCTACTGGTTCTGGTTTTTTAACAACATAAATCACGGAAAATTCAGGACCTCCTTTGTTATTAGAAGCATTCCCTCCAAATGCGGAAACGTTTGCATCATAACTAACACCTACTTGCCATTGATTATATCCTATATAAAAAGTAGGAATCAATGCATCTCCAAATCTAGCTGCAAAGCCAGGTTCTAAATATAATTGTTTTTTTGGTGTATCACTTAAGTGTATTCTAGTGGAACCTGACAAGACCGTTTCTGAATGTGGGCCTTGAATTTGTTGGTTAACAGCTAATACCGCATCAAAAATACTTGTCAATTTTAAAGCACCATGTGCATATAACGAGATACGACTATAGATGTCAATTAAATCCTTATTATCAAAACTTGAGTTTGGCTTATTCAAATTATAATAAGCACCACCTATATTCAACCTTGTTCTTCTAGATTTTGCTACACCATAATTCAATCCCACAGAAACATTTGGGAAAAACTTCTTTGAGTTTTTGAAAGCTTCATCCTGAGAACGAGCTGGTACATATTTTACGCCGTCCCACTGCGCCCCAGTCCGAGCTTCCTCTAACGAGAATGCTTTTTGACTTACACCGCCCATTGCACCTATTGTCAAAAACTGATTAGCGAATATCTGACGTGTGTAACTTCCAACCAAACTAATCCGAGTCGTACTTAAGTTTAAGTCTCCTGCTTGATCATGATAAAGATGAATTCCAGCTCCAAAAAAGCCATTAGCATTCTTGTCTTTATCTAACTTCATATCAACAGCTCCAGATATAACTTTATATCCTACAGGAACAGACGACCACTGACTTCTATAAGCACCGGCATATCGCAAGTCACCGTCAATCAGTCCTGTAAGTGCAGGAGTAAGATTCATTTGAGCATTATAATACTGCGAAAAGTGGATATCCTGCGCCTTCAAATTTGGAAGACCCAGTATAAAACCAAGCAATATTAGAGGTAAGAGTGTAGTGTTTCTCACAGTAAGTTGTTTACAATTAAAAAATTTGATTGCTACTTAAGTGACATGTCTTTATATGTCGATTAACAAATTAAAAGGTAGGGGACCTCTTTATTGATGAGGCAAAGATAGTACTCTTTTTCCTATTTGGCAATTATTCATGTCACTAGGACACAATTCGCAGCGAACTAATTCTTATTGGGCTCCAAATCGTGTCACACAAACAAATAACAATGTATTTTGTATCAAAACATCCTGAAATAGCTAAAAAAAATTGGATTTAGCACTAGAATGCAGTGTCAGAACATACAAAATAGTTGATTTTCTATCACATTGCATTTCGACAACACTCAATTTTTAACCCAAATGAGGTAAATAATTACCCGATAAAATGTCACAAATTAGATTCCAAATACTTCAAAATATAATTCCTAGTAACGCATGGCTAGTTTCAGCATAAAAATTAACAAAAATAGTCTACTTTTGGGCTCTATGAGCTTGCACTATCAATTTTCCAACCCTAAGATTCATCAGAAAGTACTAATAATGTCTTCCGATTTTTTAAAAAGAGAAATAGGCATTGATATTTTTGAGGTTGCCACACGGCAAAGCCGAAACAAGATGCCCACTATTCTTTTCAATGATGGTCAGCTTTTGTTAAAGATGAATTTTAAAAGAATTTTGCGCAAGCTAATCCGCTCCAACCTTATCAAACCCTGCGTCATCATTGCCATTCATAGTTCTGAGGCTCGAATAAATGAATATGGAACAACACAGTTTCTGGCTGAGAACAATCTTGGAGCCAATGCCGGAGCTTATCAAAATTTCATTACGGAGGAGCTTATTCCTTATATAGGTAGTCCAAAGCAATTATATATGGCGGGGTTTTCACTGGGCGGACTCAGTGCACTTGATATTGCCTTAAATAACCCCAAAATCTTTAAAGGTGTCGGCGTTTTTAGTGGTGCTTTATGGTGGAGAAGCCAACCTTATACAACTTCCAACCCTGACGCTCACCTTATCATACCGCAAAAGATCAAACAAATCCAGATTATACCTAAAACTACTTTTTGGTTCCAAGCAGGAACTTTAGATGAAACTAGTGATCGCAATAAAAATGGAATAATTGACTCCATTGATGACACCCACATCACCATCAATGCCTTGCGGGAAATTGGCATTCCCCATAATCAGATTCACTATCTTGAAAAACGAGGAGGCAAACATAACCTTACCACTTGGGCTAATGTAATGTCCCATTTTCTTGTATGGGCTTGTAAATAATAAGATTTTTTATAAAAAAAAAGGTCGTATCACTTTCGATACGACCCAAACAACAAATTATAATCCCATGAACATATATCTTATCCCTTTCAGGAAATATTTTTTTAAAAAAGGAGTAAGCTAAATCCCTTCTAAAATAGCTTACTCCCGAAGGGAATTAAATCCCTTGAACATATCCAAAAAACAACTCCTTTCACTTTTGAGAGGAATGTGTATTTCCTTGATTGATGATACAAATTTACTGCGCAAACCCTTCAGGGGAAATAACAATCAATTTATATTGTGAAATTTGACTATCAATTTAATTTGCACAAATTAAAGATAATCAACATGTTAGATGGAGAATTTGTGAAAAAAATGTCGCATCTCTTTAGATGCGACATTAACAACAAATTATAATCCCATGAACATATCTTAGTTCGCTTTTCAAACGACTAACCCAATTAGGTTAGTATAAATCTAGCGATTTTTATTTTTTTTGTCTTAGTAAATTTAGAGAATAGCTATTTCCCTTCTAAAATAGCTATTCCACTAAATTTTCCATGAACATATCCAAAAACAAACGCCTTTTCACTTTTGAACGCTGTTTGTTTCTTTGTATGACACAAATATGAGGGCATTTCTTCATAAGCCAAACAACATAATTTATTTTTTGTGAATAATAATACACAAAAAAAACTCGATATCTTACTGATAACGAGCATCTTAAACAATATAATAGTGAATTATTTTACAGCAAAAACAAACCTAAACTAACCATATATCCTATGGCTATTAGAGGCTAAAGGAAAATTTTAAATTATTAGAGAGCCAATTCATCCTAGGAGACGGTTCCATTATTTGAGGAGTATTGATAAGATCGATTGTGGAATCAGCCTGACTAAACACCTTTTTCAGGTCAAATAAAACTTTCAAATCAACTCCAGTTTGGGATACTGTAAAATCTTTTTTCAATTCTATTTGCTTTAGCATTTCATTATCGAGGACCCGCAGCTTAAAATTAGTCGTTGCACCACCAAAGAGATAGACACCTTCTATATCTGTAAAAATATAGCTCTCAAATTCATTAGCATAACGTTCTTCTTCTGCCAAAGTATGATTACCAGAAGAAAAATCCGATGGCTGCTGAGCATTTAGCTCCGCACCAACCCCCAAACCAAAGCGAATACCTGTATAATCTCCAACTGGGACAGCTGTATATTTATTATTCCAGCCTTTCATTGAAGAAAACGCATCATACTGAAGGCTCATCACATCCAAATACTCTAGATCTGCTAAACTAATTTCCTGCCCATCAGCTCTCAACAAAACAACATCTGAAAGATACATATAGATCTTCCCAAATTGGATTGCACCCTCTGTAGGGTAATTAAAGATAGCATTAGAAACAAAGGGATCGTCACCGTACACTGTCTTTAAGGAAACATTCACCACTCCCGAATCCCCGATAGGCAGTTCCTCCCTGCATGATGAGCAGGAGACCAAGCTAAAGATAAAAAGAATGACAATAAGCTGTCTCATGTAGATATTTGTTTCTCTATTAGTACTCTTTGGTAGCTATAATTGTACCAAACTAATAGCAGAAGCGGCATTTGCTTGCAGTTTCTCTAAGATACTGGCTTTATCTTGTGCCCAATCTATACCTGACAACCATTTGGGCACTATTATATCAACAGACAAATCAAAATTTGTACCTTTCGGCAAATCATACCCAGCGGTATAGGCTTGATCTATTACGCCCCCTCCTTCTAACACCTGAAAAGTATCTATTGTATAATTTGACTCGCTAGTATCAGTCACGACGATCCATTCTTGCTGCACATATTGCTTAGGCGCTATCCATAAGGAATCAGGCAAAAAAGCTAAAGGTCCCTTTTCCGAAAGGGAATCAGGTATGACCCGAATTTGCTCTGGAGTCAAGCCTAAGTTCATACGAACGCGTGATTTAATTCCAGACTGCGCATAGTCTGCAAAAGAATACCCTTTTGTATTACTACTTTTGACCACCAAGGCATTATTAGAAATCTGCTCTTTTTCTGGCATAACGCCATAAACCCATCTCTCTGTACTGTCTTTTGGATTATACCAGACATCACTATCATCCATTATCTCGATCCCACTCAGATATAATTTAACAGATTTCACGAGATAAACATGCCCAGCATCATCCTTTAGATAACCACTAAAGAAATTAAAACCCGTCGTATCGTCTTTTTTGAAATTAGCCTTAATAACCAAGGCTGGATACTCACAGCAACAATCTTTATCTGCTGACACATCAAAATTTAGTGCTTCTGGATCTAAACACCCTTCTTTTTCATCATAGCAACCGATGAAAAGAACCAAAACCACTAGAAAAAACCAATTATTTTTTAGCATTTAACTCTGCTTGATATTTTAACACTTCTTGTTTTATCATCTGCTTCACTTGCGATGAAAAATCTTTGTTGAGCATCCAGTTGAGATAATTTCGGTCATGATACAAAGTCTTACCAACTAGCTCCCCTGCCTTCTGCCCAAAATTAAAAACGAGATTTCCGTCTTTATCGTATTTCAAACGACGGGTTGCATCTGCCGCAGTGGCATCGTGTGTAAATTCATGAAGTGCTGCTACATTGCGAACTACGGGATTTGGATGCGTAAATCCTTCATGGTCGATCCATTCTTTTCCCTCATATTTATCTAACTGACCATTAAAAACACCAATCGTTGCCCGTACATCAGCCATGGCATCATGTGCATTTTCAATCTCCTTACCTTGATAAAAACGCAACGCTGCACGCAAAGTACGTGGTTCCATTTTATAAAAAATGCGCTGCATATCCAACAATCTTCTTTTGGAAATATCAAATTCAAATCCTGCATTTGAAAATTCTTCCATCAGCATCGGCACATCAAAACGATTAGAATTATAACCTGCCAAATCGGAGTCGCCAATAAAATCATATAACTGCTGAGCCACTTGCGTAAAAGTTGGCTTATTCCGCAATTGCTCTGGACCAATACCATGTACTTCAAAAGCTTCTTGCGAAATAGGGACACTCGGATTAATTAATAATTCCAACTCCTCTGGCTCTTGCTGACCTGGATTATACTTTATCAAAGCAATTTGCAATATTTTATCTCTGATAATATTCAACCCTGTAGCCTCCAAGTCAAAGAATACGAGGCTTCTATCTATTTCTAATCCCAACATAAGTTTTCTATTTAGTTTTCTTCGGGATTTTTCATTCCCCAAAATTCTGTTTTGATCGTTCCATCTAATTGCCCAATTTTAAGAATAATCTGAACACTATCCAAAGTTTTATAAAGTTTTTTTGCATTTTTATAACCCATCGCCATGATACCTGTTGCTAGCGCATCAGCTTGGAGGCAATCATCTGCGAGGACGGAGGCAGACAAAATGGTGTTCCTTTCGGAAAATCCGGTTTTAGGATTAATGGTGTGGCTAAATTTCTGACCTTTGACTTCGTAAAAATTAAGATAATTACCAGAAGTCGCCATGGATTGATTATTCAAAGTTATGACCGTATGATAGGCGCCTGATTCATTGTGTTCTTTAGGAATCGCTAAACCGACCGTCCATAATTGACCTTTGGGCTTAATTCCTCTTGCTCTATTTTCCCCACCAATTTCAATGAAGTAATTTTTAATACTATTTTGCTCAAACCAACGTCCGACCTCATCTACACCATAACCTTTTGCGCAAGCACTGAAATCTAATTGGATGTGTGGATGCAATTTAAATAGGCTATCCTTACAAAAAAAAACTTTATCGAAACCGACGTACTGCAACATAGAATCGACTTTCGAGCTATCCACATTTTCGACAGGTCGATGCCCCTTATATCCAAACCCCCAATAGTTAACTAAAGGCATCACGGTCGGATCGAAGAAGCCAAAAGTTGTATTATTAATTCTTTTTGCCGCAAGGAAATTATTCCAAAAATGTTTTTTTGTTTTAGCTATGATAACGGTATCGCTATTGGCTTGATTAAATAACGAAATTGTTGAAGTTGAAATATAAGTGGAGACATCCGCATTAATTGCTACCAACAAAGAATCAATGCTTTTTTTAGCGGAAGCAGATGACCTATCCCCAAAGTAAGAAATGTGGTAGGTTGTCCCCATCGTCTCACCTGTAATATTCTTTTTTTCTTGTAGATTCTGACCGCAAGCAAATAAAAATAACAGACAAATAAAAAGATATTTTCTAATCATCGGAACCATCTATATCTATGCCCTCTATCTCAATACCATCTTCTATGGCATCTTCCATCGGACCATGCAATTGAACGGGATCTGTCTTTTTGCGCAAGCGAATATTTAAAAACTCTACGGACAAGGAGAAAGCAATCGCAAAGTACAAATACCCTTTGGGTACGGCCCCTACATGGTTCCCTAGAACCGTCAAATCCCCTAAATGAACACCTTCTACAATCAGCATAAAACCAATTAATATTAAAAATGAAAGCCCCAGCATCTGGATGGTTGGATGGTCATTCACAAAACGTCCCACCTTCCCTGCAAATACCATCATGATAATCATCGACAAAATTACGGCTATCATCATCACCCCAATATCTTTAGTCAATCCGATGGCTGTTAAAATAGAATCAAAAGAAAAAACAATATTAATTAAGGCGATTTGAATAATAGCTGAAGTGAGTGTTTTTTTTGTGCTTGGTTTTATGTCTCCTACTTGATCTGCTTCGCCACCTAGTTTATGGTGAATCTCTGTGGTACTTTTATACAATAAAAAGATACCGCCTGCTATCAAAATCAAGCTCTGACCAGACAGCCCCCCATGAAGCCAGGTCTTGTCAAAAGTAAACAAAGGTTTTTGCATTGCAATCAAATGAGCAATTCCAAAAAGCATCAGTATTCGCAATATCATCGCTAGGAAAAGTCCAATATTTCTAGCTTTATCTTGATCTTCTTCGGGGACCTTATTCGCAGCGATAGAAATAAAAATAATATTATCCACACCTAGGACGATTTCTAAAAAAGTTAGGGTCACTAAGGACATCCAAATTTCTGGACTGGACAAATCAGGAAAGGCAAAGAGAAAGTGCATAATTATCATTTTGTGCAAAAATACAAAAAGCGGAGAAAACAATTGCTTTCTCCGCTTTTCAATCCAAAACTAAATAATATTAGTTTTTCTCAATCATCATTGTAGTAAAGGCATTACCGGCTGTAATCTGCAAGAAATACAATCCTTTTGCGTAAGCTTCTAAAGAAATAGAAACCTTTTCCTCTGGAGAGGATACGACGTTAAGCACTTGACCCAAAGCATTCACCAATTTAATCTCATCCACTTCTAAATCTCTTGTAGCAACTACAAAATCAGTAGTCGCAGGATTCGGATAGATGCTAATTTGGTTTTGCAAACTAGGTGTATTTACGGCAGTTATAATATCAAAATCAGCAGTGTACCTTGGAAAAAGTTGATAACCTCCTGTATAAGGAGAGCTATTATCGTATTGAGCACCAATACCTGTTAAATTGAATTTAGCGCCATCAACCATTGACTTCAAAGTCGCATTACCATAAGCGTCTACGTCCTTGTCGATACGTACTGCAATGGTATCTACACCTCCATTTGTAATTTTAATATTAAAACCACTTCCGGAATCAGACCATTTAGCCATATCCACTACATACATATTTTCTAATTTAATCAACTTTGATTCTGTATCCTCTCCAAGTTGAGTCACAATAGTAGCCGCAAGCAAATCATTTCCAGCAGAATTCTTGGTAATCTTACCTGCACTAAATTGTGTCAATCCATTATACTGATCCACCATTCCAACTACCGTCACTTCATCTCCTTCTGTAACCGTGTAACCCAAATCCATATCCCCTCTACGTACAGCGACACCATCACCATTTGCATCTATCATTGTAAATTGGATGCCAGCACTACCAATCATATCCACTCCGTAGACGATACCTTTTAAGGTACAAATTACGTCCAAGGAATCTGTCTTTCCATTAGCATCTACAGTAGTAACCAACCCAATAGAATACTCTGGGGCACATAAGATATCGATTAAAACTACTCCAGAACCAGTCTGTCCATCCTCCATTGTCACAGTATAAAGAAAACTATCTTGCACTGCACATTGACCTGCTGGAGGCGTATATTCAATTTTGTTACTAGCTAATACGGTAACTGTTCCAAGTTTAGGTGTACTTACTACAACTGAACTTAGCACACCGACAAGTACATCATTATCAAGTACATCTAGTACTCGTGCCACATCCGTGGCCGTAAAATAATCATCTGCATTTATCACAATTCCTGTTGGACAACCAGAAGCTGCTCCAGGATTTGCAAAAACCTCTTTCCCATTAATAGAAAAGCCAGAACTGGTTGTACAAGCAAGCCAACTTGAAGCAAGGAAATTATCACTTGCCGCATCACAAAGGACTAAAGATGTTCCTTCTCCTGCAGCTGCACTTGGCCAATCCCCAACGTTTGTATATTCGACTGAATCGACTACAACACCATTAGCATTAGAAATCTTAATCATTTCTCCACCATTTTTCAAACTACCATCTGTCCATTCCATTGGTAGAAATCCAAAATAGGCTTGAAAAGCTGTATCATTTTTTGCCACAACAAGGTAATCTCCAGCAGCAAGCATTGTTGTTGGAAAAGACAATTCTACTCCTGCCGTAAATTCCCAACCTGTCAAATCAACATTCGAAGAACCTGCATTAAATAGCTCAATGTACTCTACAGAATCCTGTCCTCCTTCAGGCGGATTATACATAATCTCAGTAATCACAATGTCTTGCGAGAAGCCTACCATAGAAAATAGGGCAAAAAACGCTGACAAAATCAGTTGTTTGGTAAAGGTTTTTTTCATTTCTAAATTTTTAAGAAGATTTGTGAATGGTTATTTCCCTTGCGGAAAAAGTCAAATTAGACTTAATACAAATATAAGTACTATTGCATTTAAAATGCTTGATATTCTTTCTTTTTTTGAAACCAGAAGGTATTTTAACAGAAAGGGCTTTTGGGAAAAACAAACATGACGTGTTATCCCTTAGACTTCGTCATTCCAAATACAAAAGGAATCGTCCCAATAGATAAAACCGCAGCTATCTTAAAAGACAATTCCAACCCAATATAATCACTTGCTATTCCAATCAACAAAGTAGTAACAGCACTAATAACAAATCCCAATGTCATAAACACCCCATTCACAAAAGCGGGGTGTTCCGAATCAATACTATTAACAAGTGAAAGCAGGACAGGACCTGGAGACAACATAAAAAATCCTAGTAGCAGCATCACCGGAATCACCAAATAACCCTCTACTAGAAATAAAAGCCCCATTAAAATTGGTGTCATTATCGAAATAATTAATAATACTTTACGCTTGCCGATAAAGTCTGATATCGTTCCCGAAAATAGGACACCTATGGCACCCGCAAGTTGTAATGCAGCCAGCGCACTATTCGTAAACCACAGGCTTTCTCCCTTATCATGCAAATAAATAGTAATAAAAGTGGTCATCGTAGATTTGGCGATATTACGAAAGAAAATAAATCCAGCCAATACCAAAAAGAAAGGAAGCAATTCTTTGAACGTTGCTTTAATATCCGCAAAGGCTGGTTTCTTTTTGAGAGCTTCTTTGATTGGTCGTTTCCGAAAGGCTAAAAATAAAACAAAGGAAGAAGCTAACCCAAAAGGAATCAATCTCCATGTCCCTTCCAAAGTCCACCAAGTAATTGCTGCTGTAATTAAAAGAGGACCAATCGCTCTGGCGCCTTCTCCTCCCAACATAAATATACTCATCCCTCGCCCCGCATTCTCACCAGCTAATTCTTTAACCATTACAGGAGCAGGCGTATGGAAAAAAGTAGAACTAAGGCCTGCGACAAATAATAAGATAGCCAACAGCATAAAATTGGGTGCCATACCCAATAGACTCATAACAATCGTTGTCAAAGCAGGAGCCACAATAATGAATATCCGCATCGGTAACCGATCGGAGACGACACCTACTAATGGATTAAGTAAGGCGGGCGTTTTTTGGATAACAGAAAGCAATCCAATTCCAGTATTACTCAATCCCATCTTAGCTTTTAGCAATGGAAGAATCGGTACAAAGAAAGAACCGAACACGTCATGAACCAT
>JAUTBZ010080100.1:0-17336 GCA_032361785.1 Lepetodrilus galriftensis
ATACCTGCCCATGGATACATTTTATACCTGCACCTACCCATGGATCTAATACATGTTAATACCATTATATACCTGCCCATGGATACATTTTATACCTGCACCTACCCATGGATCTAATACATGTTAATACCATTATATACCTGCCAATGGATACATTTTATACCTGTACCTACCCATGGATCTAATACATGTTAATACCATTATATACCTGCCCATGGATACATTTTATACAAGTATACCTGTACCATTTCTCCATAGCCTGTGTATGCGGTGAACCTGTCTGGTGTGTGTATACTCTGGGGCCACCAGTAGGGGTTCTCCCCACTGATAGGAGCAGAAGAGGAAGAGAGATAAGACAGCTGCCTTCGGATATCACTGGAGCGGGCCTCAGAAATCCCAGCTCAGAAAAACCTAATATCTGATTTATTACTGGATTCCTGGCAAGAGAAGCAATCGTGATTAGAATTTCATCAGCACTCCTCGTCCTGAATACCCTGTAAAGAACCGCATCACAAGAGCTGGAGTTAGGTCGATCTCTCTGTGGATCTTTAAATAATGCTTTGGGTTTTCACTTGTTCTAGGTGTTAAACATTAAATAGTCAAACAGGCGTGCATGTTAGAAAAAGTTGTTTGTGGTGTCAAATTTAGGTTTTTCAATCTTTACAAGTTACCATCTTCATTTAAGACTTTAATATATATAATCAGAAAAAATTATATCAATCTCTAATTTTGGTTTTTCAATATTTGCCTGCTTCATGGAATACTTTAATATATAATAGCATCAATCTCTGATATCGTTTATCTTCCCTTACATGATTTACGTTCGAAACTGAACTCATTTCCTGACTTTGCTAAAGTGACTCAAACGCCAAATTCATATTGTATCAACCTAGCTAAAGTAGATGATCCTATACACCACATACAGTGATTTATTTCCTTCCAAATGATCTATTATCGATAAATCAGCCTATTTTCTGGGCAGTTAGCTGGTGTGTATTACTGTCTCTCAACCTTCTGACTGACGACCAATCACAGCGTACTCTTCTAACCACATGACTAACATAGAGCATGATATATAGACATCATTTTGCATGTTTTGTAAACAATCCTTCTTTATCAACAGCAGATAAAAGGATATATTTTGATGTGTTTGGATGGTTGTTCATGCCTGAAAGCGCCAATTCTCGCAAATATATATCTCTAGATTTATATATTACATACCACCAATAATAAAAACGGGCATAGGTAAAATGACACTATATTTACCACACCCACCATGCAGTGTTTTAGTTATTTTATGCAATGTGAACTAGCACAACCTCAACGTCCAGAAATGTTAGACATGGAAATGTAAAGGAAATAGACTGTTCTGGACAGAAGATATGCAACATATTCCAGGGTGGTATATCACTACACACATTCTGAAGCCAATGAGATGTCCAGGGCCAGCGTCCAGACTGCAGCTGTAGTCATTGGGCCCACACTGGCCTGTACATAAACTCGCACCTTGTTACACACAGCTCCGGGGAACCTGAACTGCTCTGTATGTGGATATGGATGTAATATGTGGATGTGGATATAATATGTGGATGTAATATGTGGAGATAGTTAAAACTAACAGTGAAATAATCTTGAATATGGCTCTAAACTCCATTTATCCTAGATAACCCACAAACCCTGTTTTTATTATTTTTATTATTTTATTATTTTTATTATTATTATTATTATTATTATTATTATTAAAATAGTGATATTAGTGAAAGATTCTAGAAAGTGACTTTAAACTCAATTCAAATTTTCTTTTTATTAAAATCATCATAAGTGAAATAATCTTGAAAGCGACTCTGAACCACAATTCAGAAGTTTAGTTTTTAAAATTAAAGTCGTGATAATGCGATATTATTATGATTATCAGGTATGTAGCCTACATGCCAACTTGGTGTGACAATATGTTCTGTGTTACAGTCTGTGACTAATGAAGATGTCACTCAAGAGGAGCTTGGTGGAGCCAAGACACACACAACAGTGTCAGGTAGAAGCTTTATCACTTTTTAAATAATAAGCTTGCAACCTGAGGCCTGTTCAGGAGGGCACGAACCCACAAGTACACACGTGAAATCGCCTTGGAAACGTTCATACTTCATATGTGACGTCACGCGATAACTCGCGTAAACTTGCCCTTCTGAACAGGGCCCTGAATCCTATATCAGTTCTTAAATAACAAACATGCAATCTTCATCCTCTGTCTATTCTGAAATAATACACATGCAGCCTTCGTCCTTTATCAGTTCATTAACAATAGAAATGCAACATTTTCCATTCCACATTTTCTGTTATCCCAATGTTGAAAGTCAGAGATCAGAATAATGATCCTATAATCTAATGTGAATGTTAATTTCTTTTGAAATGGTGGATGTATGTTTCAGGTGTGGCACACAATGCATTTGAGAACGACGTAGATGCACTACTACAACTGAGGGATTTCTTCAACTACCTACCTCTGAGCAACAAAGATGCAGCACCCATTAGACAGTGCGACGACCCATGGTAGGATGGGCTCAAATTTAGGCTTAATAAAGGCTCAAATTTAGACTATAGTTTGGCATGAAATGCATTGACACCCCTATTTCGTAGATTATCTCGGTAAATACTTCATGGAATGAAAAACCAAAAAACTTCATTTTCTTATTTCATTTCACCTAACCAAAATTTAAAATATTCCACCAGTAATAAAAAATCTGTTTATATATTGATCACCAAATATTTTGACTAAGTATTATTTTATGCAGAGGGATGACTTTCGAAAAAGAAGGAACGGGTAAAAAGGTTTGATTTGCATGTGCTGATGCTCTTCTTCCCATACCCACACGTGCAAATTCAGCCTATTTGCCTGTTCCTTCTTTCGAACATCGCCCCTCTGCATAAAATACAATTACTCAAAATATTTGGTGATCGTTATATAAACAGATTTTTTACTTCTGGTTCAATATTTTGTATTTTTTAAACATTTTGGTTAGGGCAATGTACGAAATAGCGGTGTCAATGCATTTCATGCCAAACTATAGTCCTTAGGATACCTTTAGCATTGGGAGAAATGTCCCGGGCTTGTATTACTTTTGATACCTGCATGTATTATTATTATTATAATGTTATTACTATTATTGGATGGTAATTGACAGACATCTCCCGAGTCGCCTGGAATATTCGTGCTGCTCCAGAAGATGTTCCGAGCCCAGCCTGTGTCTGAGCTGGAGTCCATCGCCACAAAACATGGACTATCTTCTGATGATTACCAGGTCAGAAGTTCCGAAAATGTCCTTGTTGTTATCAAACTTGAGATGGTTCTTCCTTTGCTATCTCATGTTTTTATTGTGTCTGTTAAAGACCCAATTTCTACGCATGTAGTCATTACACATTTTTTCATTTAATTTATTTTATCAGTTTTAATAAAAAGTTTTACAAAAACTAAATCTTTATACCGATATTAGTTTCGGTCTACAAATTAAGAGGTTTATTTTAATGTTTAAATTTTATTGTTTAGGCTGTCCTGATTTATGCAGCTGCATTCTATTCCAACATGGGAAACTACAAGTCCTTTGGTGATAGCAAGTTTATCCCAAATTTGCCCAAGGTAGGTAAATAGTTTGTCATTGTTCCTATGGATATACTGTACTAGCCAACAAAAGCATTTGAATGTTAGTTTGAACATTTCTTCAATGATATTTCATTAATATCAGACTCGTCATTTTATGGGTAGTGAATGCAGTGGCAAACCTGAGCGCCTGCTGGTACTGACAAAACAAAGACAATAATGTCGCATACTATCATGATCGCATGGGGAAATGTAACTTAATGTTTTGACAATTTTTTTTTCATTTTGAAAAATCATTAATTTGTAGATTTATTAATATGTATAGTTTTCTTTCTGGAATTGGTTTTTGGAGATATTTGATTCATTTGGTACGTAATTTGTCCTCAGGAAAAGATGGAGGCTTTGATTTTGAACAGCGGCGCGGCTGTTTCCGATCCAAAGGGAATCAGGAATCTCTGGAACGTCGTCGGAGAGCCCATGTACTCCCTCGCAGACAAACACCGGGAATTGGGACTCGGAGAAAAGGTGACATTTTCAATGATTGTTTGTATGGAGAATAGTACATGTCGTCTTGGATACAGTTGGACAACTTGTTACTTTGATTAAATTATTCACTGGGACATGAGAAAATGTGAAATTTTAGATGATTGTATGGAGAATAGTACATGTTGTCCAGATACTAGTATGCTACTAGTTGAACAACCTATACACTTGGACTCAGGAAGTGCAAATGTGATTTTTTTTTTATCATTCTTTTGTGTGGAGAATATAGATATTTCATACTACTTGAACAACCTATTGTTTTGATTGAATTATCAATTTGACAAGGAGTTGAGAAACACTTTTAGAGTTTATTGTTATTTCATACAACTAATCTAGGCCTGTATGCTTATTGTTATGGAATGTAAGCACATTAACTACTACTTGTCTTAAACCTGTCTTTGTTAATTCGCAGGGAACCACGACATATTTCTCGGCTAATTGTGACAGACAAGACGCTGAGGTGGCTCAAGAGTTCCTCAACAAGATGGTATTTGTTTTCTTCGCCGTACTAAATAGCAGCACGTTTATACCCACTTTTTAATGGAGTTCTTTGAGTGAGCTTCTGAAGATAATTATGTGGATATAAAAAATATAAAAAAATATATTTTGTTCTTGTGACAACAAGAACTGTTTGTTCTTGTGACAACAAGAACAACAAACAAATATTTTTTTATATTTAATTTAATTTAATTATTTTTTTCAATCATTCCAACATTTCTGTTGATCAGGATTTGAGTCCGTACAACACACGTCTCTTCAAGACGCAGGACAAACGTACTGGATGTCCTGTGTACGAAGTGAGACTGGCATCTGTGGAGACATCAGGTTAGTGTCTGTGTGTCGTGATCTCTCCGAGACCTTCAAGGTCTATGTCACAACTTGCACAGGATATGGAGATCTGTGTCATGACCTCAATCGCTAGGATAAATTCGTAATATCCATTTTCGACCCCTACCCCCTCTAGAAATATAAGGGTGTCTTATACCCGACAGAAAAGGGCATGGAGAAAGTTGTAATGACATCCAATTTCATCCCCATCTAGAAATGGATTGCCGTTATGGTTTTCAAATACTGTGTGAAGTGGCATAAAATCTCATTCAACTTATTATACTATTTAAACTGAAGCCATGAAATATAATGGTTAATTCTACCTGACAGATAAGGGCGATGTCCCAGGCCTGAAGACTGGATGCGGACTTGGCGAACACAGCTTCACTCCCAAAAATTCATCAGCTCCTATCACATTCAAGGTTACCAGGGGAGATTACTCCAGTCTCATGGCACTGGTCGTACAGAACTTGCAGAAAGCAAAGGTAAATAATTATCTATTTAATTTAATTATTTAATATTTTTTTTTAGATTCTGCTGACATGGTTCTTTTAATACGTAGAATCCTGTTGATTTTTGTACGATAAATAAAATACAAATTTGATGAATGGAGAACTATTTTCAACATGACAGGAATATGCAGCCAACGACAATGAGGTCCGCATGCTGGAAGGATACATGAAAAGTTTTACGACTGGTTCCCTACCTGCCCACAAAGATGGCTCCCGATTCTGGATCAAGAATAGAGGACCGATTGTGGAGTCGTACGTACACCCTAACTTTATATTTTTAGAAAAACCGATTCATTTGAAATTGAATTAAAAGTTGCAAATGTTACCCAGATCTTGTGCTATGTCATATGCCTATTGTCATGATAAAACATGTTGTTCATATTAGAGTTAATATATTTAAATAATAATTTGTTTTACAAAAATACAATAATGAAGCAAACAGGACATGAGAAAACTCATTGTCATAAGTTTAAGCTATGGATTACATTTACCTTGCTAAAATAAAACACCTGCTGATATCCGTTGATAATTTCTTTCGAGCGAGACCATTTAAATTAATATTATTTATTTCATTTTGTTGTCAGTTACATTGGTTTCATCGAGTCGTATCGGGACCCCTATGGTGTGAGGGGAGAGTTTGAAGGTGAGTGAAGACAACAATGTTATCCCTTTTTCTGTGTACAGGTTCCCGCAGCGACTGTAAACTCTATAATCACTCACTCACTATGTGTACAAGGTTGTGTATAGTTCAACTAGTTAAACGTCAGTCTTTTATGGGAGGGCTTTAGCCCGACGTTTAACCGTTTAACACCAATTTCATAGGAGCAGATTTCCGATCGATTTCACGTCGGAAGGAAATGGCAGTAAATATGGGGAAATATGCAATGGCAGGTTAACCGGCGATAATAAATCCGAAAATCGAAAAGTGCGTCATTTCCAATCCCAGAATGCACCTGCTTGCGGTTGTATGTGAAACCAGTCTCGGTAAAGGAAACGAACACAACACTAGGTTGTGTACTGATATAAGGTTGATGTACATAGTTGTAGAGATAAAGGGTTGGTGTACTTGGTAATGTACAAATACAGGGTTGGCTTATAAGGTTTAATAGGGTGGGATGTACCGCAGTGGTAGAATGTTGGACTTTGGAGCCAAAGGTTCCAGGATCAAATCCTGTCCCAGGGGGCCCGGCATCAATGTTGACGAAAGTTACATTTCGGATGCGATTTTGATAGGATGCGCTTTCTGTAGAGTCGCATTGCAGTTGTCATCCTTGGTCTTGTGAGTACCAGCCGGTGCTCGCAGGTTTACTGCAACATTCAGCGCTACAGATGTTGTAGGTTTCCTCCTGTCATGATATAAGTGAAAGAATCTATGAAGCGACATAACCCCAATTAAAAAGAACTGCCACTGTTTGTGCCTGAGTACAGTGATGATATCTGTGTACAGGGTTCATGTACAGTGTTGGTGTCTGTGTACAGGGTTCATGTACAGTGTTGGTGTCTGTGTACAGGGTTCGTTGCCGTGGTGAACAAGGAGATGAGCGCGAAGTTCGCTCACCTGGTGGAAAGCGCAGAGCATCTGCTGGCGTTGTTGCCGTGGCCCACGGAGTACGAGAAGGACAAGTTCCTGCGACCCGACTTCACGTCCCTCGACATCCTGTCCTTCGGCGGAAGCGGAATCCCTGCCGGAATCAACATTCCAAACTGTGAGTTCCGCTGGAATTTGAGAATTTTCTGTGGCATTTTTGATGAACGTGTTGCCAATATTGAATGCTTAATACCCATCATGAGTCTTAATATCCACCTTTACCAAATGTTTATTTCGTGGCAAATGGGTGAAAGATTCCCGCAGCGATGTGAAACTTCATAATCAATTACTCATTCACTCACCAAATGTTTATGATGTTTTTCAATCGTTCAGTTATTGAACACACCCCTGTCTACAAGAAATCTATGGGGAATTTGAGAACATTTGTTATAGTATGGGGATTTGAGATCCACCTGCCATAAACAGACAAGCTATGCTATTAGTGAAAGAATATTGAAAGTGACTCTAAACCCCAATTTAAAAAAAAATTAAGAATGGCATCTGAGATCAGTCTAACAAAAAATTATCATATAAAATAGTGAATTTACGTGAACATTTCAATGTATTTTTTCTTCCACAGATGATGACATCAGACAGGACGAAGGCTTTAAGAATGTTTCTCTCGGTAATGTCCTGACGTCGGGTTATAAAGACACCAAGGTTACTTTCCTGAATGACGAGGACAAGGTATGTACAGAAATGTTCCAAAAGCTACATATTATTGTTCAGGGGCCCGTTCCACAGCAATCGTAGTGCTTCGAGACTCGTAACTCCTGTACCGTAATGTTAGCATTGAGTTACGACTCTTATAGTCTTACGATTCTGTGGGCCTAATCAATAGATTAGTGCACTCACTTTGCATTTTTACTTCTTTAATGTTTGAATTAAATTTTTAATTTATTTTTTAATAATAAATTAAATGCATGTCAATATTTACTTGTGGTTCTCGTAGGAGATGTACCTGAGACTAAAGCTGCCTTCATTTGAAGTCCAAGTTGGTCTGCACGAGCTTCTGGGGCATGGCAGCGGAAAGTTGTTCCTCAAGGTTGGTCTTTGTTATTGACAAAAGACGCTAAATTTACAATATGTGATTTGTGAGTCGACTCAGATGGTGAAGGGCTTGCTGGATAAATGGAGAGGGACATTGTTCAGTAACAGAAGTTCAGGGCTCTAGACTAACATTCTGAGTTACTTGCCCGAAGAGCAAGTCAGGGCAAGTAACAAAGGCATCAAAGATGCAAAATGTTAAAAAGTAGGTTACCCACAGTGCAAGTTAACTTGCCCATATGTGTCGGGCATATGTTAGTCCAGAGCCCTGAACAGAAGTTAGTTTTATATGAATCTGTCGTGTAGACGGTATTATGACAGATATATAACCAGTTTTAACACTATCAGTATCTATTGTGGAAGCCATGTTGTCTTCAAAGCCAGTGAGAATTTAGTTTTTTTATGGAAAATGTTGCTAGGCTAGCAAATTTTCATTTTTATGGGTTTTCTCGGAGATGACGACATAGTGTGTACTGAATTTTTGGCTGCCATTATGCATGTGTTTTCTCAAAGACGCTAATTCTACGTTTTAGTTGATTGATTTTGTTACAGGATGAACACGGAAAGTTCAACTTTGACCAAGAGAATGTCACACACACAGAAACTGGAAAAAGGGTAATAATAAATATGATAATTAATAATACAATAATAATAATAATAATAATAATAATAATAATAATAATAAAAAAATAAAAAAATATAATAATAAATATGATAATTAATAATACAATAATAATAATAATAATAATAATAATAATAATAATAATAATAATAATAAAAAAATAAAAATATATAATAATAATAATAATAATTCAATAATAATAATATTTGTTTACTAGAATGAAAATAAATAAATATTTATGCGTTTTCCAAATGCATCATGTATATTGTGATAGTATGTTTCACCATGCACCTGTTCTGTTTTGACGTGTGGTTGTCTCCCTTAGATCACCTCCTGGTACAAGCCGGGCGAGACGTGGGACAGCAAGTTCTCTGAGATCGCGTCCACATACGAGGAATGTCGCGCCGAGTGTGTCGGCATCTATCTGTGTCTGTCCACCGATGTCCTCAAGTAAGACATTGACATAGTTTGACATCGTCGCAAATGAGTGAAAGATTCCCGTCTGCTTGGCATCATGAACTTGAAATTTTTATGTTCACAGTCATTGAAATTTTATTGAGATCTAAACTGACAACAGCTTAAGTAATTCATTTGTATTATTATTTTTTATTTTATTTTTTTTCCATCGTAAACCGAAAAGCAGTGATATAATTGAAAGCATCTTGAAAGTGGCTCTAAACCCCAATTAAATAAAAATAAAATGTATAAATAAAATCATGCACTGTACAAACTCCTAACACTGCTGGTGTATTTGCCAGGATATTTGGTCACGAGGGCGATACAGCTGATGACATCATCTACATCAACTGGCTGAACATGGCCAGGGCCGGGCTCCTTGCACTGGAGTTCTACTCACCGGAAACACGAGCTTGGAGACAGGTCAGAGTTCATGTTAGATTCATGTTTAAGTTGGGCCGCGATGTTACGGAACTTTAAAGCATGATTTATTCTTAACTATAATCTATTAGCAGAGATAGAAACTAACTTTAAAACTTAACTAGCCAGGGGCCATGTTCCCGAAGCTATCGTTTACGCAACGACATCGTTAAGCCTTGACAGAGGACAATTAGACTCTTTCTGGATCATCAAATTTTCATCCACGAAGACATAACAATGTCGTTATGTATATTATAGCTTCGGGAACATGGCCCCCGAATAGTTATACACATAACAAATGTTATTAATTTCTACTAGTCCTTATATTATTAGGATACCTTTAGCATTGGGTGGCCTTGGCTAGCGGGCTAGTGTTAATTTCGATCCCAGTACTCAAAAATGTTTCATAACCTCAGATTCGGGACAAAGTTCAACTTATGTTCATAAGTTCTGCGTTGAAACTATCATCATTTTGCATAGCTTGGGAGATGCTTCAAGTGCATGACTTCACATGTTAATTGCCGAGCACTGTCAATTACTGTCACTCACTGTCACTCACTGTCACTCACTGTCACTCACTTCTCTGCTGTACATTGCAGGCTCACATGCAAGGTAGGTTCTGTATCCTCCGCGTGATGTTGGAGGCGGACGAAGACTTCATCCAGATACAGAAGACGACGGGCGAGGACGGAAACCCAGACCTGAGGATCATTCTCGACCGAGCCAAGATCATCAGCGTCGGCAAGCCGGCAATCGGAGCATTCCTTAGGAAACTGCAGGTTAATTACGTCAAATATTTGTAGCAGTGTCACGTGAGCCAGGGGCGGGTTGTAGCACAGTGGTAGAATGTTGGACTTCGGAGCCAAAGGTTTACTGCAACATTCAGTGCTACAGAAGTTGTGGGTTTCCTCCTGCCCTAAACTGACAAGTCGTAATATAAGTGAAAGATTTTAGAAAGCAACTTTAAACCCCAATTAAAACTTAAAACCCAACAACCAAAAAACAAAAATAAACGCATGTCAGCCACTGTATATTCTTAACCTTCCCCCTGCTGAATAAAATCAAAGTGTTCTATTTCTGCATGTTATTGGGCAACTTAAGTCGCCTTCAGCAGGAAGATGGTTAATGCTCTGCTGTGGTAAATGAGCGAGTTATTGTTTTATGTCGCTCGTCACAAATGGGTGAAAGATTCCTGCATCAACATTGAACTCCATAATCTTTCACCCATATGCGATGATCCCCGCTCTAAAGTACATCGTGGATCATTGTGCCTCTTAGTTTGTGGGCGGCATAATCGTCGCAAATAGGTGAAAGATTCCCGCAGCGACGTTAAACTCCATATTCACTCACTGGGAGGCACGATCGCATGTCGTGATCACGATGGCTTCCATAAAGCCGTCACAGAAAAAGCAGTTTTTTTCACAGATAAAAGCGGTCTTTTCCAAGCCTGAGTGTTTATCACGTTTGCACATGGAAAAATCGGGCTTTAGCCAAGCTCTTGGATAGTTCGAGAACTCGTAAGAGAACTTTAACGGTGTAAAATATATGGTTGCTACGTATGTGCTCAAGCAAAAATACCTTTCTACAAAGATAAAGTACATAACAGAATTTATTGTTTAAAAAGAATGTCACAAAATTCATTTGCTTGAAATGTTGTGTTTGTTTCGTATTCAGATGTACAAGTCGATTGCGGACTTGGATGCGGGGAAGGAGATGTACGACTTCTACTCGGACGTCAACGACAACACAGAGCCACATTTCCTCAGTCTTCGCAGCATCGTCCTGGCCCGCAAACAACCACGCAAGATGTTCGTGCAGCATCACACCAGTGTACAGAGTAAGTGTTGAAGTCAAACTGTAAACACGTCCGTACTTCAAACTGTAAACACGTCCGTACTTCAAACTGTAAACACATCCGTGGTTCAAACTGTAAACACATCCGTGGTTCAAACTGTAAACATGTCCGTACTTCAAACTGTAAACACCTCCGTACTTCAAACTGTAAACACGTCCGTACTTCAAACTGTAAACACGTCCGTACTTCAAACTGTAAACACGTCCGTGGTTCATTGCTCCAATCCTTGATGGAGACTAAGGGGAATGTGTTAATGTTAGTTTAAAGCAGATCTAACTTCAAATTCGTACAAAAACAAAATCCAAAAACATTAAGTTCAATTTCATTTTTCGAATTTCAGACGGCAAGGTCGCTCTGAAAAACTACGAGGCGACTGCAAGTGATCTTGTCCAATCATTTGCCGACCGATTCCCGTCCTCCGACATCGATGACAAGATCATGGAACTTTGGGGAAAAGACAAGCCTTATTTTTAATCGCCGGGAATTTTGTTTCCTTCGAAACATCCTCAAGATCCAGACCACGTCATCAGGCAGCTTCTATGTACGCTACACCATGGGAGTGTGGAGTGCCACTCAGAACTGCCAACATTGGAAATAGTTTTCTCTTCAGAAGTCGAGGATGTGCACAGAGTCTGCTGTGTGTTTCATAACCAACGTCATCATTTCTTATCGAGAATTACTAGGAGCTAGAGATGTATTCATTTTTTCCAGGTGTGACTAGCTTAATATTTGATAAACCACAAGAATTGAACTTCATAGGTGATGGCCTGAGTGAGTAAGACAAAAACTTTAAAATTGTATATAAAATACTTTTCTTTTCGTATACTTAGCCAGCCATCTCATTTTGCAATATTCTCTTGTTTCCTGATTCCTTTAAATTTGTCTGTGGTATAAATGCAAGAGAGGCAATGGATTAATAGTTAAATAAAACTTGACATGTCATTCAGTGCTCCATGATCGTCACAATTGAGTGAAAAATTCCCGCAGCAATGTTAAACTCCATAATCGCTCACTCACTCATTGATGGCATCTCCATTTATATTACAGCATTAGAATATGTAATAACTATGTTCAGTGAGGGCATCTCTACTTATAGATGCATCGTCGCAAATGGGTGAAAGATTCCCGCAGCGATGTTAAACTCCATACTCACTCACTCACTTACTTATATATATACAGTACTGGAATATGTATAACTATGTACCATTTACAATCTGAATATCTCCTGATTGTTAGCACTCCTATTGATCAGCATTAGCTTATTATTTAACCTGTTTTCTGCTGGTGGTACCCCCAGATGCCCAGTGAGCAGCAATTTGCATGGTAATACATTGGGAGGATTACTGTTTACATGTCCTTCGTAACAAAACAAGTAATAATATTATTAATGTGAACATTAATCTTCTGATAAATCCAAGCTTGAAAACATGCTTATAGCACTACATTATTAACCTGGTCATTGGTTGAGTGTTCTGTCTTTCCCTCTCAACTCCCTGGGGAGTATACAAGTAGTTGCTAATCATATCAGAACAAACACTGTTTTAAGGTAGGACATGACTAGATTTAGATCCATTCAGTCTGTCAAGCAAGCCATTCACTCCATCCAATTTGGCCATGTTTTCAGTCCATCTGTTCCATCTATCCAACTAGTTTATTCAACCAGTCTGTCCTCCATTCATTCAGTCCATCCATTCAATCCATGTTCAGTCTATTTGTTCAGTTCATCCAATCAGATCCATTTGTTCAGTTTATCCAATCAGTGTTGTCCATTCAATTTATCCATTCAGTTAATCTATCCAGTCCATCCATTCAGTCTATTTAGTTTATCAGTTCTGTTAAGTCCATTCGTTAAGTATATCTGTTTAGATCCATCCATTTAGTCAGTCCATTCAGTCCATCTGTTAAGTCAGTCAATTCAGTATGCGTTCAGTTTATCCTTTCAGTCTTATTCTGTTGTCCATTAGTTCAGTCTATAGACTATTCAGTATCTATTCCGGTTATCCATTCAGTCCATTTGTTCAGTCTATTTATTCATTCTATCCATTTAGTCTTCTCGATTCAGCCCGAAACACCATTTCCAACCATGAATATGCACTGCAGTTTGACTTGCTACAATAACTAATACCGGTACCTATATGAGATATTTTGCTGTGTGTTGATGAATTGTATATGTACCTGGTAGATACAGTAGACCTCGCATATAACATCCTTCGATAAACCAGGCAATCGCCTATAACGGACTGAATCTGAAGTCCCAGTCCTGTCTAACACTAATTACGGCATATGCATATAATGGACTTTGCATATAAAGGACAAACATAGCTGGTCCCAATGAGTCCGTTATATGCGAGGTCTACTGTATTGGTGTGGCTTGGATGTTGTCTTGTTCTATGAACAAGTCAGGAAATACTGAATGGGATACAAAAAAAAATGAAAGTTTTCTGAATATATCAACATTGAAGCTGAATGAAATCAGTTTCGAGCTACAGAAGAGATTAAAAAAATGAGAGGGCTAATCAAACAAGTGTTGTGATCTTTGAATTTAATTACGACATCGATGATTCAGGTATTTGTATTTAAAATAACCCAGCTCGGAATTTCGAATATGCACAGAATATGCATGTATATCTGGTGAATATTTGATGTATAATACAACCGTAGTTGAAGGCATACCTTATATACGCGTGGATAAGTCGAGGTTTAGGTACTCAGAATTACAGATTGAAGAAGGGGGTCGACTAATACCACAGATATTTATGGTTGTTTTGGACTAGTTCTTAGGCATAACTGCAAAGTACATTCACTTGACATACATAAAATCATGTTTGTACTTCCAAAACGTTTTCCACCGCTGTGTGGTTCACAAATCTCGATTTCAACCTCCCCAATCGACTACTGCTTCTTACTCATCATACAAGGGGACGACATAACTCTAATGTTTGCTCGCACATTCCTGTGTAAAAATTTGATAAAATATGTTTATGTTGGACCTATCCGAGGTCTGGTGTTTTATTTTTCTAATTTAGATAAATTAAAATTTAGCTTTATTTGCTGGGGATTAACCAATGAAAATGTGATCTTAATACCATTAGCATTATATACTTATCTGCAAGAATTAAAGTAATACTATATTGTATAAATGTATAGTTTTGTTATTGCCAAAAGGAAGTGTCGCCATTTGGAAACCCATCTTGGAAGAACAATCACAAGGAATCCTATTAATTTCATGCATTATAATTATTTATCATTTGACCCTCACCCCGCAACCTGGGGTCTTTTAGGTCCTGGGTCACATTCAAACTCCGTATTTAAAATAAGGTAGCGGGGTGAAAGTTAACAAATCAAATATTAACCACATAAAATAACATTATGTTGCATGCACTCATAAAATCACTATACACTTATTAACGTTAAAGATTATATAGAAGCTCTCGTAAAATATTAGAATAATTGTTCTAGGGAAATAAATGTAAAGTGTTGGGATTGCTAAGGTGTCCGTTTATGTGCACACTTCAGTTGAATGCGTTGTGCACGATCTCTCTTATAAATACTACGATGAAAGAATACATTAAATCTAGCGGTATATTGCATGTTATATCGTAAAATAATAGTGCGCGTATTTTATATTGCTATAGGCTAGAGCCTATCTGCTGTATGTGTCAAAACGTTTCTCATCATAGCCTACTAATTTGTAGCGCTACTTTATTACCCCGACCAATGCTCAGCTTGTGGATCATACCACCTAAGCTGTCGTTTCTTGAAGGTTAACATGCATAATTCAATCTCCTACCTGGTACCCATGCACAGCTGTGGCGACACTGGACACCATATCATGTCTATTCTCGAAACGTTCTTACGAACTTCTTAGCCTAAGAACAGTTCGTAGCCATACTATAAGAACCGCTAAGATTGTCTTACGATTGTAAAAACGTTTCGAAAATAGGCCCCCAGTTCTTAACGATTCGTATAGTATGGCTACGAACTGTTCTTAGGCTAAGAAGTTCGTAAGAACGTTTCGAGAATAGGTCCCCAGATGTCCATTTCTGAATCCAATTTGAATTCCGCCGAAAAAAAGTAGAGCCTATATAAATAACATATTTTCATAAAATACATATCTTCATAAAATACATATCACCAACAACTCCGAAACTGTGTTTATTAATACATTCTATTGTATCAACATTATGTCCATACGGTAGGCTCTGAAAGAACTGAAAGAACACTAATATAATTGCAGTCTTCGAACTACACCGTCTTCAGGATCATAAAAGTGTATCAATAACATACAGTACATGGTTTATCATGCTCTACCTACAGCATATACGATCTTCAGCTTCAGTATAGAAAGTAAGGTACTGAAGATCGTATATTATGCTGTAGGTAGAGCATGATGGTTTATAGGCTCCGTGTAGAATACTTTCATGTATGTATGTATTGACACACGAGTGATTTATAGACTACTTTCATGTATGCATATATATCGAAACACGAGTGATTCATGCACACGTAAGTTACGATTAATTACCCCAAATTTAGAACACTACACTAATCAAAGTAATTGCCCCGTGACTTCATCTACAGCTGGTGGGTATAGGTTACTTTAAAATCTGCGCATGCAGGCAGTGGCACTTTAAGAATGTAGATCTGACTCGATCTAACTGACTTCCGGTTGTAGGTCACTCGGCTTCTTCGGGCATCGTGACATTACATGGCACTTGTAATTTCACCTTGTGCTTATATTAGATGTTGCCACATTGGTGAACATAACAGTGTAAGCACTGGAGGCCTACCGACTGTACATACATCCTGGCATCTGTTGCTGCATCGGCTCTGATGCTATCTATGCATGGGTAACCAATATATCTTGACATCTGGAGCCCTAACTGTGCATGCATGCATATGCACATTTTTTAGAAATTAATTAAGGGCCATGCAGTAGAGTTTTGGACATACATAAACTATACAGTAGAACTAGACCTAGCATATAACGGCCTCGCATAAACCGGACACTCTCCTATAACGTACTGAATATGAAGTCCCGGTCCCGTCTAACGCTAGTTACGATATGCGTATAACGGACCGCATATAACTAACTACAATAGCCGGTCCCAATTTATTAGTAGACCTACGTTATATGCGAAGTCTACTGTTTTATACATTTAGCTATTTTGATAACGAAGAATGTCCAAACTTCTATACAGACTCCAATACGTAGCCATCCTCGAAACACAGGGAATTATGACAATACTTAACTTCCGTGAACTAGTGGTGCCATACTAGCCTGAACTGCGAGGATGACACGATTCCCATGTATTAGAGATCGCTATACGAGAGTCATTATGGTCTCGTTGTAGATACGAGATCTTCGAGAAACGATACCTTGGTCATAACAAATTCGACGCCACTGAAGAAGAACACGATGTTTTTCAGCCGCAGATCGGGAGATGTTCCATTGTACGACGTAGTTGACTGTACCAACGTGTCGTTGTTGGAACCGCCGGAAGTAAACCCGATCTGTTTGAAGAGTTAAAGATGTCACTCCCAACCGTGCCGCCATATGGCGCGCACATCGCACGCACATCGTGCGCATTGTACACATATCACTTAACCCCGTCGGCTTCCGCGAATCTGGGTGTACATATTCCGGATTGAATGTCAGAAGAGAAAGAAACATGGCCTTTATTTAAAAAAAAGACGAGTGGTACACTTGAATTGTTTCAAAATCAAAACGCTTGCCGATGGCGAAGCGATGTATGATGGCGTCATGTCACGATAACCTAACTTAAGGCTTCAATGAATAATAATAATAATAATAATAATAATAATAATATAATAATAATAATAATAATAATAATAATAATAATAATAATAAT
>JAUTBZ010080211.1:0-17334 GCA_032361785.1 Lepetodrilus galriftensis
CCCTATGGCAATGTCTGGTGCACATGAACCAAGAATTATACCTGGGCCCTCCTGTACAAAGCCCTATGGCAATGTCTGGTGCATATAAACCAAGAATGATACCTGGGCCCTCTTGTACAAAGCCCTATGGCAATGTCTGGTGCATATAAACCAAGAATGATACCTGGGCCCTCCTGTACAAAGCCCTATGGCACTGCCTGGTACAGATGAACCAAGAATGATACCTGGGCCCTCGTGTACAAAGCCGAGCGTAGCAGCAAGGTAACTGTAACTCCAATCCTAGCCATAGACTACATCATTGCCCTAGTGATGCCATTCCACACAGCGCCAGTTCAGACAAGAAATCCCTGTTTCACTACATATCCAGACATTACATAACAGTATTCATCACACAAGGAAACTGGGCCCCATGGTGGGATTCAAAATCCACCCCATAAGGTTTATAGTTTGGACTAAAATCCTCAATGCTATCCTATTTCACCATCATTCTATTTACGGTATAGTGTATTGGTGAAATATTCCAGCTGCGACATAAATCATTAACTCATTCATTAATTGATATGACCTGATATTTTAATCAGCAGAGACACAAGAGAAAAAAACAAATTCATAAATGACACTGCCATTATATTTGTTCATAAGTTAATGCATCTGATTGGCTATCATCTTAGAACCCAGCGATCATTGTGGCGCATAAGCAGACTCCAATACGACCACAGCGATCTCACAAGTGCTTTAACATGGGACATGCGTTAACCATTGAACATTTGAAGAGGCACGCAGGAGTGCGTTTGTTATCATTCTTGATTTGCTTTCAATTCCAATTTCTCGAGGAAGACAAAAAGCATGGCTGTCTTATTGATTTACATCTGAAATGGAACCGACCCAGGTCTTTATTGCGCGCCCAGAAAACAACGAGTAATTCTCTAAACGAGATGATCGGAGGATGACCTTTGTAATGGGAATTAAAACGTTTGTGGCGAAAAAATCTTGATGCTCCATGTCGGATCGGAAGTTGTCATCGAGGGTTGTCAATGAAAATGCCTTTTCAATCAAGTGGATCCTGTCTCATGTTGATTTTTTACAAAACCACAATGATGGAATCAATATTCTTCAAGAAATTGTAACCTTCTCAATACCACAGTGATTGTGATTAATCAAACATTAAATCTTAAAGTTAGATATTTAAATAGCTAGCTCACAGTGACATTTACAATGTACAGTACCAGTAATACAAGTCATTCAACCTACTGAAAATACATTAATGTTTAGGAATTCTATTATTTAAAAAAACTTTTAGGAATTCTAAGATTAAAAAACAAAACTCAATAATGCTTAAACTATTACTATCAGTAAGACCTTCTATCTACTGAATATCCATTAACTGTTAGGAATTCTAAGATGAAAAAACAAAACTTTACGAATTCCAAGACAAAAAAAAAAAAACTCAAAAATGCTTAAACTATGACTGTCAGTGAGTGATTTGTTGCGTTAATGTTGCAGCGGGAATCTTTCACCCATGCCCAACAAGATTGTGAGTAAGCAGGAATCCAGACAGTTCCTATATATAAGTAATTACAGTGTAGAACCACCAGCAGAAGCATACTACACATGTCATCCTGGTATTGTTCCTAAATTCCATGCTGGATGTATACCTGGTTCTTCCTGGACATTTAAAGACCATGTGAGAATTCAATAGCAAAGAACCTTAACCAAAATGCCATACGGTCTATAGATACGGAAGGTGAAAAAAAGACGACCTACAGCACCGATCGACTGTCAACATTAACTGCATACTTTTCCTATACTGCATGCCGATCACATTTGGTGGAAATAACCCGATATCAATGATTAGCATTGGCTGGGGAACGACTTGGGGAACGAGCTGGGGAACGAGCTGGGGAACAAGTGCGAGGTTTGACGAGTGCATTCCTGGATGTAGGTTCCACGTGTCACAGTATTGCAGTGGGGAATCCCACGTGGCGTACGGGAGAATAATGCATTCCGTCTCACACATTGGGAGAACAGTCTCTGAGGAATTCTCTTCAGGTTCCACTTCAAACTGTTTTCTCGCCGCGCGTCCAAATCAAATAGACCAAGAGAGTACTGCTAGGACGACATTGTAAATTTCGCCATGGAGACAACAGTTCAAAGCAATTCCCAAACTTAATGCGCTTATGAAAGGCCGGTGATTCGATTTACTTGGAAATATTCGCCTTTGTTCAAAGGAAATCGCATGAATATATTTCAAACATTACAAAGAATTTTACTTGCTAAATTTAATTGGCTGTCATTACCAGCGACAAATTTTGCCTTCAAGACGCTGAAATTGAAAGCCATAAACGAAAAATAAGCGCTCTGGTCGGAATGGAAAACTTTCAGTGATAAAGACCAATGGGCCCATCAATACAATTAGTTTGTACATGCAATACACGAAGACCAATTTAACCATTAGATCAATTAGTCACCATCTAGAGAGGATCAGGCATGCTATAAAGAAAATTAATTAAGAATTAATTAAACTGTACAGAAACCATTGCATCTCTTCTGTGCTTACAACGAGTCATATAAACTTGCATTCGGTCTTGGCGCAGTTGAAGCAGATTCATCATATTTCAAGTTTATCAATTCTCCACCAGTGTCCGATCCATAAAACTATCATGTCTTTACAAACTATTGTAAAACTATTTTAAGATGATAGGGTCACAATTGATTGTAGCTCTGTGGACTGCGTTCTACAACATATTAGCATATCACATTATCTTACATCCCACTGCGTAACAGTGGATGGCATGCTCTACGAATGCATATATTATTATTATTATTATAATTATTATTATAATTATTATAATTATATAATAATAATAATAATAATAATAATAATAATATGATGATGATGATGATGATGATGATGATGATGATGATGATGATTATTATTTGGTACTAGTATTATAATATTCAATCATGTCTTAAAAAAAAAAGAAGACAAAAACATGAGCAGGTCGGTCTACCCTTTCCCCACCCCATCACCTCCATAATCTCACCCCACTCTCCCCACAATATATCTCTCACTCCCCTCCCCACCTCCAACAGAGCAGGTTTCTGCCGCCATCTTGTCCCACATCCTAACACTATTTTCCTACGAGGCTGATGCATGCAGATTGCGACCGTGTCCTTAAACTGATGCAAAATTATGAAATCTCGGCTGACAAACGAGTGATTGGCAACTGCAGACAGGAATACCAAACACAGATGCAATGCAGTTTGCCCACGAGGATAAGGGCCTCCAATCAAACTTGAAGAAATCTTTCATGTCAATTACCGAGATTTGCGGAGCTTTATGCAAAGCTGATGGAATCCAAGCAGACTTATCTACATAAGTGCCACAGAAAAAGGTCAAGGTGCAAGAAATGTTTTCTACCAATAAAAGTGATTGTCAATTTGCATGCAGGTTTCTACATTCGGTACAAGATGTATTCAGGTTCTTCATTAGGTTCCAAATTTTTAAAGTAATAAAAAAAATTAAAATGTTCATTACAATATTTTTTTTAGCAAACAGCGACCAAATTAAACTGCAATGAAACGAACACAACTTCATTTCCAAAGTTTGTGAAAGCAAGTTGAAATTTTACAAAATATTCTTTGAGATGCAGTGATCTGTTTATAGTGTTACTGTAAGATCCATGAGCCAAGTCTGGTGCTGCTAGGTAGAGCATAATGACTGTACACCAAACACAGGGATATTACAATTGTACATGTTCATACATGGGAAACTTCTCTATTGCAGACTAGAAAGGATCAGTTTCTCCGAACAAGATTCAAACTCGCACTTTGATATTTGTAATCAGGTACACTACCACATGTGACACCCTGTTAGCTCATTTGTACATTATCCCTAAAATTCAACTTTTGATCCATGACCGACCATTTCATACACATATTCACCCAGCTGTACTTAAAAGCTGGATATACTATCAAAAATGTGATAAACAAAGGGCCAGAAAAGAAAACTGGTTTCATAATTTTAATAAAAAAATCTTTGTGCGCAATACAGGATAATCAATATTCAACTTTGTGAACATTTAAGGAATTGATATAATTTTACTGGGCTTAGAACATGTGAAGTCAATTCTAGGATATTTTGGTATGATCCTTGGCCAACAGTGACATCAATACCAGTAACTGTCAGAGCCAATAAAGTTAAGAAAATACAGAATGCATGGAAAACAAACCAAGCAAATGGAAAATCATTTAACAATAACATGTTAGAAGCTGGCTATGAAAGTTTTGACAACAAACAAACAAAAAATGGAAAGTATGAAATATTGACTCTATTTTCAGTCCCAAAATAAATTTGTTATTAAAAAATAACATATTGATGGCACTAGTTTCAAGAATGTTTTAGATTTGTCAGTAAAAGTAAAAAGTAGATCTGATGTGTAAGTGTAATTATATTTCAACATTTAATCCTAGAAAGTTAAAACTTACATTATAATAATTACTCCTATTGATTTCAATAGAAACAATAATTACAACAATAGTTTGACCTGTTCAAACAACTATGGTAGTCTATTGTTGTTTGTCTTTTTTAATTTATTGTAAAATTTTAAAATTAAAACAATAATATACTTAACTTGAGTCATCTGTAACATATTTTATGTTTGTTCTTTCCCAACTCTATTTCACTGATAAATGTCGAGTAATACAATAGTTTTGATGAAGACATTAAGTTATGTTAAAAGTTATTTTGCACTGTATACACTGTAATAAAGTATAATAATTTACTAATTTTATATTATAAATGTCATATATTTCATGAGAACAGTTTAATATTTAAGCAACCCATCATACTAGGATACTTTCTTTCTTGAAATACCAAACAGTTATTGACCTTTTACCGTATCCTGATTATTTTCCCGATGACCAGACAACAACAACGACAAACATATATTCATTGTGAATGATATCACATTTCTGAATGATATCACATTTCTGAATATCACATTTCCTTGACCAACTTAACCAGGAAACACAAACATTCCAGTGACTGTTCCTCCACAGAGTACATTCACCTGACAACAATCTCACATGCACTTCTTCCCCTAATTAAGTACAGCATTTCACAACCAGATTTCTCCAAGCCCAACAATTTCCTGGAGCTGGCCCTGAAAAGTTTGCGTCTGCTGAGTTCAGCTGGCGTCCTCCGGGTGAACAGGAAATGGCCTTATGTCCAATTTGTTGTGGTAACATTTATCTGGCCAGCCAGAATAGTGCAGAATCTTCCCTCCAGCCAGTGCATGGAGACTGGACACTGCAGATGACCAACAGCAAAGTCGGCTGACCACTGGGCAAGACGCCTCAGATCTGGTAATCGTGGTGACATTTCTCGACAAATTGCCCCCTGGCAAGGTTGAAATCAATAGGCAATCATGTCTCGTTTCACTTTGCAAGTTGAGCGTTCGAGACGGATAAAGGCCTCGCAATGACATTTGGAGATGTGTCGTTGAAAAAAAAGGCAAATATCTGCGTGTGTCTGGTACTTAATCCCACTTGAACAATGATTCACAGAGAGAGACAAGGAATAATTTTGAACAATTGCAGATTTACAAAAAATAGGAGAATTTTATTATCTATTTCTATTACCATTCCGTTTGCGATCTTAATAACAGGAAACAAATAACCGGAAATGATTCACAGAAAAAAAATATATATATCCACATTCTGATATTGAAATATTTCTTTTATTTTGCCAATTTACCCCATAAATGTCTCTTCACTCCTCACCATAAATGTCTCTTCAATTCTTGATGGAAATTCCGATATTCACACATTGCCCATTAACCCTCTCCATGCTGGAGGCAACTGGACATACCCTAAAGATCATTGCCTGTGTCTAATCCAGCAGGGAGAGGTTTAACCCTCTCCACACTAGACATTTGTAAGTGCCCCATAAGAGCCGACTAATAATTAATCAGTTGATGATCCTTGAAATAAATTAAAATACCATCCTTATTCACCTGAGTCAAAGCCTTGGCCCCATATAATCACAAAACTCTTTTAGTATGATTTCATTCCCATGCCCAAATGGTATACTAGTATTGGAATTTGTGAACAAAACCTTGAATTGAGCATGATTGGAATTTGTGAACAAAACCTTGAATAGAGCGTGATTGGAATTTGTTAACAAAACCTTGAATTGAGCATGATTGGAATTTGTGAACAAAACCTTGAATAGAGCTTGATTGGAATTTGTTAACAAAACCTTGAATTGAGCATGATTTGAATTTGTGAACAAAATCTTGAATTGAGCATGATTGGGATTTGTGAACAAAACCTTTAATAGAGCGTGATTGGAGTTTGTGAAAATAAAACTTAAATTGAACATGAGTACTCAAAAACGTTTCGTAATCTCAAAGCAAATCCTGAAGCAACTCTCACTCACAGCCTCACCTGGAATCCATACACGCCACATTTTTCACTCATATTGGTTATGGGCCAAAGCATTCTCTCCAATCACGGCCCAAAATACCATTCTCTTTAATCTGTCCCGACCGAAAATGCAGACCAGACCCTATGAGAGAATGTCTGGACAAGTTTACATTGGCCCCCGTATACCTGGGGCCTGCATACCTGAATGCTCTCTGCTCGTGTCTGTACACAGGAAGGACATTACGCCAGCCCCAGAAATGTCTTTTAATGTCGACTGACATTACAGACGCGCACTCCGCAGAAGTCGGGATGATCACATTGTTGGCAATATCGGATAAATTGGAAATGTGTGTACAAGCATTAACTGGTGAATTATTCACGGTGTATATGTCGCCGGATGCTCGAGGAAATCGAATCAGGCGGTCAATTTCCAGAGAAATGTGGTATATTCGTGTGCTGGGAATACCTATAACAGGTGTGCAATGGTTATTAGTCTACCTCCGCTGTACCATGGCTAATAGTTGCGAAACCTTTCAGCATTAGTATTTTCATAATGTAAGAAATGTGCATATTTTCATATCAAGATTTTCACTTATGAAAATATATACTTTTTTGGTTTAGTCACATTTAAGACATTCCCATTTAAGACAGTGAGATTGTGACTCTTTTTAAGTCTTAAAAATAATCTGATATCTTGCTATAAAATAATTGTAAAATCATAGGATTTTTTGGATTACCAACAGCTGACAATAACACATTTTCTGCACATCTGTGTATGGGTGAGTAACAGAACATGGCATCATGATTTGAGAACAACCAGTTCAGTACATACAGTGCAAAGTTTTCATCAACGGTAATCAAAAGATACATCAAACTATTGGCTCATATAAATGAAGATAAAGCAAGTGTTTTAAGCACATGCAGATGTCTGTCTGCTTTATCAAGTTATAATTGCTATTGAGTGGAATATATTTACTGCTCAATCCCTCTACATCTACCCCTCAAATATGTCTAAAAATATGTCTTATACAAATAATATTTATAGTACTACTTTTCAAAGAAGTTTTCAAAGTATGTATATTTTTAACTTGACACTTGGATAGACACAAGCGAAAGTAACGTAAGACTTAAATTCTAGATGTAGGAATTTGAAAACGAAATAGTGGGTAGTGAAAAATAGTCAGTTAAGGTATAATGTGCTAGATGTCAAGGCAGATACATGAAAAGGTAGCATATTGTCTGTATATACCGGTAATAATAACAGTTGACAGCACAGGGGACTATAACACACCCAATGTCCAGGCCTCAAAACTAACGTGAGTTTGAGATTTTGCTCATCAGAGATTTCTCCCATTGACTCAGTGCTGTAACTTGAGTAAAAACTCAAACCCAGCTGAGACTTTACTCATGTTACAGCACTGACAGCACTGTGTCAATGGGGAGAAATCTCAGATGAGCAAAATCTCAAACTCGTTTGTTTCAAGAAATTGGGGCCAGATCTGCCGCTGCTCAACATGTTCAATTGCAATCAATAGGAGAACTATCTCACAGCTGGTCTTGCCATGAATTACTTTCATGTCACCATTCTATCATATACAACATCTACTTTCAACTATCCTGTTTCCAATTTGCTTACCACACATTCTGTAATTATATTGTTCAAATAATATAAATAAATAAAAATACTACTTGCAAGCAATGCAAGGGGTATAACTCTTGTCTCTTCAAAAGTATTGGCCGAATATGCAGTAAAATATCCAACCTGTGTCCATCTAAAACTTCAATACTGAAGCCAACTGCATTTGCTTGATATTCATTGATTTTACTTTATTAAAATTTGTAAAAAAGATGTATCTAGGAGTTTCTACTTGATTCAAATCATTCTCTCTTTTATGTCTTTCACAGACAGATGCCTGTTGTTTTTGTGCACCCCCATAATGATCAGCAATCTTTTTCCAATATCATGCTTCTGAAGTGTTTTAATGAATCCATATTCGTGATATGATGGAACCTCTGGGAAACTCATAATGAATATTATTTTTAAAAAGCTACTATTTTGTAATAATCAGTATTCTTGGGGAGAATGAATTCATTACCGCTTTACATCGCAGTGGGAATATTTCACCAATATGCTACTTAGGAAGAAAGGTTAAAGAGTTAGCTATGTGTTTGTTAATCATAATGAACATTATTAAACACAATTAATTTTGGATATAAATTTAGATGGTACAAAACCAAAATTGTATTTATTATTTATGTATTATTAAAAATAATAGTATATCTGCATTTCTTAATAACGTTTGCTCACAAACTCAATGGTCATTACCTATTCACTATCACACATCCATCCGGTATCTCCCTGAGATATTGCAGGAAGTGTGTACGAGTTGGAAGAAATACAAGCTTTGTGTCCTACCTTACAATGCTGCTCGTAGATTGCCATCGACTCAGGATTGGCCACACAGGGAGCCAATGGCTGCAAAAGAAAAAAACATTGGGTCAACAAGGTCATGAAACTTTCTCATTAACTGTCACACTAATTAGGCCTTAGATGACTGAAATATATATCAGCGCAAATATTATGTGCTGAGCATGGAATTGTATTGGAAAGTTTCCTAACTTCAGTGACAAGTATCTAGATGTGGTGGAGTTAAATCTCCCAGCAGATAATGGGTACCCGGTAGGATAACATGGACATATGAATGTACCCTTCTAGTGCCTTGAATGGAAGTTTGGACTGTATACTCCCTAGGAAGCTGAGAAGGAAAATAAGAGCACACTGATCTATTAGATTCTTGTATGGCTGCTTGGGCTGAATACTCCCTAGGGAGTTGAGAAGGAAAATGAGAGCACACTGATCCATGGACCGGGGTAGTAATGTTGCACTGAGCACGCTGCTTTCAAGCAGGGATTTGGTGTAAAACATGTGTGTTATTCAATCTCACCTGTAGCTGATGGTCCATGGACAGATACACCATGTTCACCGCGGAGGCCGGCAGGTTGACATCAGTGGATGCTGCAACACGGAAAACAATAGTCTAATACCAGTGTATGAAACTCCAGCAAAATTACTGCTGACATGAGGACTGGTAAGTCTGAGAAGTTATCAGTCCTAGCATACGTAGGCCAGTGATAGATTATATACAATTTAAAAAAAAAACATTTGCGGGCATGCAAGGCTAAAACTTTACCAGTCTTCTCTGAAAATAACCCATTACGGGCATGCGGACGGGCTCTATTTCGAACACTGCTAGTAGCGGCTTACAAGCGATGTTAACCTTATTTGTAGAACATAGAAGAGGACAGTAGTCTTAAAATATAGCAGAGAGGGGGTGATATTATACTAAAAAAATACTGAGGGTCTGATTTAAAGAATTCAAAGGTTTAAATGCCTTTCATGAGAATAAAAATTACTTTGACAACCCTTTGAGACACGGAAAAAAATACCCAGAAAATCTGGCATATGCCGAACACTTCCACCCAATCGCTTACCTGTTGGTGGTGCCATTTGCTGGCTGGTGTCGGGTGCCGTCCATGACGTGGAGTGAGTGATGGCCGGTCCTGGACTGGGGGACAAGGCCGGCTGGTGAGATATGGACCGTGACGGTGGGGACAATCCCTGTCCCTGTGTCTGTCCTTGTCCCTGTGTCTGTCCCACCAGATTCAGCTGACCAGGGTAGGTGCTGCAGTGGTGGACCGGACCCTGGGTGGGCTGTGGGAAGGCGGGGCTGGTCGTCCTGGCATTGGGGGAGCTGCCGGGAAGTGCAGAGATGTACCGGATCTCGTCCGAGCCGATACGGCGGTGACCTTTGGTGAGAAATGTTTGTTTTACAGTAAAAATATGGAAATAAAATGTATGTTTTAAAAAAAATATGATTAGTGTTGTTATACATGATCTAGGAAGTGTGTATTGTATATATATAAACTGTATGTACAATACATATAACAGGAACATGCACATGCGGACTGAAGGGAATAACTATAATCCTTTGTAAATATAGGAATTATAAATTGAATTTTCCTTTATTCTTTTTTTTTATTGAAATGACATCTTAATTCACAATATAATGGAAATAGAAAATATTTTTCACAAATGTCATTTTAAAATGGTTAAGTTTTTATATTGGAAATGTATTCTTGGCCAAAAAATACTTTCCCTTGATACATGAAAACCTGGGAAAATATAAATTTAAATGTAAATTTAACCAACACCACATGCAGCAATGAAAATAGGATCTATACATAAAGCAGCATGCTCCTTCATCCAGTCCAACAGCAATGTTTGACGACAGTACAACACATGAAAACACATCTATGTATATCAGCGTTGGTTTGCGCTTGTACTGTAGACCAACATATTTAGTCAACAAGACAAAATATAATTAAATGTACACGTAAATCTAACCTATGCTTGATAAAAGTTTTAAAAAACAATAATGAAGAAAAAAATGTATAATGTATCTATTGTCAAAATAAAATAAAAACTAAAAATCGTAAAGAATAAAACCAAATGTGAAGCTCCAAAAAACAGCTATGATAGAGATGTGTCACTGAAACTTAGCAGGTAAATATTTGGAAAGAGACTTCCTAGCCTTACAGCAAACATCATAAATATTTAATTAGTTTTAATCCACATTAACCAAGTACAAATGAGATATGGTAGGAGTTTTATTCTGCATATATGGCACTGTTGGAACGCTGTACCCATAAAATAAAACAGCAAAATAGATATCTCAAGTTACAAGTTAATCTTCTTTGACTACCGGAATTAATAACAAAAATATTGACCCAAGCCAAACTGCGGTTTATTTGAATCCACATTGAAGTGCATTATAGAGCACTTTATTATAAGAAATTTACAACATAAATGTTCACATTGTTTGACAAGTCCTCGTCGGCCAATGATAGTAAAGATCTATCCATTACCACCAGACTTGCCCAAGATAACAGAAATAATGCATACCCAAAAGCTTATATTAGGTCCAGCACCATGATCAATCATCCCCATACTTTGGTCGGAAATAAGCAATACCAATAAAAACAATTAAAAATAATACACAATGATATTGATATAAAACATGGCACAGATATAACTAATAAAACAGTTGAAGTAAATAAACAAAAAAAGCGAGAAAAATAAATGTTAATTAAAATGTGCGTTGAAATGGGCCCAGCACCAAGTACCTTGCGCTCGTAGAGCGGCAGGTTTGGGAGGTCGAGATGGGGGTAGGAGGGCGTCAAACGATCCAACCCTCCCTAGCACTGGGCAGCAGCAAGAGGAAAATGGAACAAGCTTTCGTAATTCTTCTCGCATAATAATAGGATTATTTATAATGTGCAACACTCCATAGACCATAGGTGAATGCACAAAGGGTTATAATGTATTTGTTCTAATTCAGTTCATCTGTTGACAATTATTATCTAATTTGCGTTATTGTATCAAGTAACCTTGATCATTGGAAGGCTGTAATTTCAAATGGGTTCACAACATTTATATGAATAGTATTGTTGAAGTGATATTTTGGAGTTTTAGAATAATAAATTAAACACATCAGGATAAATTATGTCATTATTTACACAACAAAATATTGTGCATCTTTGTTTATCTTCCACAATATTTTAGGCATCATTTGTTTTAAAACAAAGTTAGATTTGCAGATTTCCCCTGTCATTGAAGATGAAATACCAAACGTTCATTTATGAACAATTTGAAAATCGACAGCCTCTACACGACAACGGCAAATCTCGATGGGAACATATACTTTCCTTAAATAACATTAATTACATCAACATTGTGACAGAAGTGGTTTGTGTTGGATATGTGGAATGAGTGAAAGGTTTAACTGTACAATAACATATTTAGTGCATGTGCCCAGGTAGTTGAATTAAACTTTACAACGTATAAATCCCCACAGGCTAGAAAATGTTAGGTATATTCTTAGAGATCTGACAACAAAAATATGAAAAATACAATCTTTAACATCATACTAAACCTGGAATGAGAGTATCAAGCTTATGAACATTAAGAAACAGGGGTGATGTTTTATAAAAATACAAAAAAAAATGTTTATTTCCTTTTCCAGCCGTGCGGCTTTAACTCTCTCCATGCTGGAGGCAACCAGAAATGTTAAAATAGCACTGCCTGTGCCTAATTCAGCAGGGAGAGGGTTAAATGGTCTCACCTTGATTGGGCGGCTGATTAAAGGTGATGTCAGAGAGTTGGAACTGGGAGGGGTTGCCATGCGACCCCGCCCTTTTGTGACCCCGCACTGTGAGGAAACGCAAGGTCAACAATGATGTAAGTGATGACACACACATGCTAAACATTCACAACAACGTCATTCACCATTACACATGGCAACAGAAATAATGTTGTTTGCCAGTGAATATAAACAATTTTTTTCACAATGTAATAGTTGTTTTCAATGTTAATTTAGTACACATTTGATTCTCAACTGAAGATGTCACTGTAGCATCTCTTCATTAAAATGTATTCATAATAAATACGATCAAATAAGGCCAAAATTTAAAATATGCTTGTTTCCCCTCAGCCGAGTCCAACCATGTATTTTACAGATGGGTAGGTAGGTAGGTAGGTAGGAAGGAGGATTGTTTTTCTTCTTGGCAAAAAAATACATAAATTATATATTTCTACATTTGAAGGATAAACACAAAGGCTGACGTCCCAACAAAAATAATAATTTACAAGTTGTCTTGTTTGATAAAATATTTTGACTCGGGAGTCTTTTACATCAGTTGGTCAGGTGAGGGGACATAAAGCATTTTTCAATGTTGGCCTAAGATACATTTTTAATATTTTTTTTATATAAAATGACAACAGAAAATATACTTTCAGAATGAATGAAAAATGTTTTTAATTCCCCTAGCAAACAACTTGGAATACAAACAGGCTAAACATTGGGGACAGGTTTTCGAACCACAGAGTGTCATTCTTATTACTATGTATTAAAAGCCAGCATCATTCATCATTAGTCATTGATGGGTCCAGCTATTGAACAAGGGCTGGGCAGTCTACAAATTATAAGCTTCAATGCATTCAAGATGTCATCTATTATCAAGCAGTTAGTAGGACTGGTCAGCTGCACTAAGGGAAGAGGACGAGGGATCTCGCTCCCCAGTTCCACAGAATTTGTAGTGCTACGAAAGTTGTAAGTCCCATACATTAACATAGAGTTATGAATCTCGTAGCACTACAATCGTTCTATGGAATGGGGGCCAATACTATAAACAACAGCTAACCGCTTGAGCACAAACACAGCTGGTACTGTTACTAGTATTTAATGTAATTAGTGCCCAGGATAATCATTATGTATATTGACAAGATGATGTTAAATCAAAGTATCATAATATGTTTCACTGGATTCCTATTCATAACTTATTTATTTTATAGATATTTTACTCTGTAGTACAACAACTTCTAATATTTTCTACTATTTCCTTTTTTTTTTTTTTTTTTTAAAGCCTGTATGTCTGAGACAATAATGTAAAAGTAGTTATTCTAAAGTCATTCTCTTGTGCGCTCTGCATATATCCATTTTGTTCCTCGAAGTAAGCCAAATTGAATAGAATCACACAAAAACACATAGATACTGACAACATCACATTTCTTTGCAGATCAAACTCTGTGGTTCGAATATAACTGAATGAATTGGTTAAAAATTGCATCTGCAGTGGTATATAACTTGTGGTTATTGTGAAGAGTAAGTTTTATGTTTGTAGTAAATAATGATATCATGCATATGACTATAAGATATTAATAAACAATAATATCAATACACATGAAAGATAATACCATAATATACGTACAATACAAAAGACTGAATGTTATGATTTAGTAAATGGAGAATTATTGAAATCATGCAGATTGTTTTACTTATCAATCTGAATACAAAATATACTGGATTATTAATATAATACAAAATAAACCTGAATATAATACAAAACATACCTGAATATATAATACACTTTAATATAAAAAATACCTGAATACAATATTTTTAATTCCTGAATTCAAATCGTAATAACAGTTATGAGTTTTTCAATGTTGGAGAAGAACACAACAATGTGGTCATTTAAAAATCAGTCCTTGCCATAATGAGATTAAAATATATGTACCATGTTTATTCAACATGAATTAACCATTTAATTCCCCCATGAGGTAACTCAACATCTTGTGTGAATCAATAAATAATATGGTATCTCTCTTACTGATGAAACTATATTTACCAGTACTCATAGATATCTAAAACCAAGGAATGGCGAGTAATCTGGATCTGCATGAACGGGGGGTGGAAGCCTGAAGCATGTATACCTTTCTGTGGACTGACGCTGGTGTTTCTGTGCTGAGAGATGTCGTACTCGTCCAGCTTACTCAGGTCTGCGGAGTAGCGCTTGAAGTGGTCCACCGGCGTTCCTGACCCTGACCGCGACGCCCGGGGGTCGTGTAGACTCTCGCGACTGGCAGCCAATGAGGGCGGAGCACTCTGCTGACCTCGTCGATCCTCCTACAATAATTCCACAGCCCAATCAAAATATGTGTGACATCCAGTCATCAGAATTTCTTTTCACAAAAACCAAACATTATCCACCAATATGGTGGCAAGAATTATTTTGGTGACGTACCTCCACAACGATGGGCGACGGTCGCGGCAGTGGCGGAAAGAACAGAGGCATGCAGTCCGGTCGGTCGCCAAACTTGACCGTGTCGCTGTTAGTCACTGCCCTTAGTTCGCTGTTAGGTGGCGACAGCGATTGCGAGTGTACTGTGCGGGGAGGTGTATCGGAGAACGTGATTGGTGTTGTCAGTGGAGCTGCAACATGTGACATTGAGAACATGATGTCCAACATGAACCAAGGATATTTATCTCATTATGTGTTTTGTTTTTAATTGGGGTATAGATTCGCTTTCTAGATTCTTTCATTAATATCACGACTTGCCAGTTTATGGCAGGAGGAAACTGAATGTTTCAGTAAACCTGCGAGCACTGGCTGGTACTGACAAGACCTAGTTATGATAACAGCATTGCCACTCTGCAGACAGTGCAGCCTATCAATATCCAAATCACTTAAACGTAAATATTTTCCTCAGAAATAGTATTATTTCAAATGGGTGGAATTATAAAATAATTTTAACAGATAATAGTTAAGAATATAACATTAAAAATGTCAGAATAGCATGGCGGATCCAAACTGCACAAAAAGGGACACAACTGCAGTAGATACTCACAACCACTCTGGAAGAGTTCCTCATCAGAGTCGTTACACGGCTGGTACACCAGTGGCTCCCTAGCACCTTTGAAAAACTGAAATTAAATAGAAGTGTTAAATCCATGAGCCATGGGAGGTGCCCTTAAACCAAGGGAGATAACTAGACAATGTATACACATTCAACCTCCCAACATTCCCAGTCTGTCTGTCTGTTTATTATTATTTTTAGAGAGATTCACTTACATTTTTGCTGCTAAAATCCAAATTATGTAACTTGCATATAGGTTACACCACCCAGTAGGTGAGTGAGTGATTATGGAGTTTAACTTCGCTGTGGGAATCTTTCACCCATTTGTGACAAGAACCCAGTAGGACACAGCCGGAAATCCTTACCTGAAAGAGATGAGACATCACTCGGTCGACTTCTGACATAGATGGTCTTTTCGCAGGATTTCCAGTCCAGCACCTACATTAACAATCAACGAAAATTAGAATGCAGTAAAGATTTGTCAACCAAACAGTGGTGGAAAGCTTTTTGAAAGTACAAACATGATTTTATGTATGTCAAGTGAACGTACTTTGCAGTTATAGCTAAGAACTAGTACAAAACAACCATAAATATCTGTTATATTATGCCTTTAACCTTCTCCCTGCTGAATAAACTCAAAGTGTTCTATTTCTGCATGTGATCGGGCAAATTAAGTCGCCTTCAGCAGGGAGAGGGTTAAGCATAACATATAATAGGTTATCGCTTATGCCTGACAAGTATATGACAATAATTAATATAAAAATCTAGGTTTCAGTGTATGTTAAAATATGTTCAACTCTATGTATTACCTTTGCATTAGTGTGTCCAGCGGTTTTGGAATGCTGCTAATTAATGGCGGCCGTTTACCTGAAAGAAAGAAAGATTAATACAGAATTTTTAAAAGAAATTTCATGATGAAAAATAAACATGTATGATATACATGCAACGATCCTCTGGAAAAGAATTACTTGAAAGGTTCCAGCTAAAATAGTGTCATACCATTGTGAACTGCCCACATGATTCTGAATGCAGGTCCACCAATCTCGTCGAACGGCTTTCGTCGCGTGATCACTTCCCAGAGGATAATACCCCAGCTGAACACATCACACTTCTCACTGTAGTTGGAGCCTGCAAAATAAGTAGAAAAACTATTTTTTGATAATAATAAAAATATTTAAATTATATAAAAACAAGTTATGTTGTGTATTTATAGCTAATTATTTAATTTTTCAAAGAAGCATGCAACATTTAATTCAAAGATTTAAATCTAAACATTAAATATTTTTACTATTTTTGTTAATTGGGTTTTAGAGCCGCTTTCAAGATTCTTTCACTAATATCACAGCTTGTCAGTTTTAGGGCAGTAGAAAACTCACAACATCTGTAGTGCTGAGCAACGACATGTGAGCAACGGCAGGTACTGACAGACCAATATAGACAGTGCATATTATCAATATCGATTCCGAAAGGTAACTTTTGCGGACATTGGTACTGGACTCCCAGGGCGGGATTTGAACCACTGCGCTACCACCCCTGGTACTGACAGATAGTGATAACTGCTTTACCACGGCACAGATAGCACATTCTATCAAGTCTGAATCAGAAAGGTAACTTTCGTACACATTGAAAGGATTTGAACTCCCAACATT
>JAUTBZ010080321.1:0-17334 GCA_032361785.1 Lepetodrilus galriftensis
CATAAATTTAGAGTATAAATTAGATTATAAATTAGAGTATAAGTTAGAGTATACATTTTCAAAAAATGTCAAAATCATTAAAAATCGAAAAATTGATACAAAACGCCATTGACAAGGGTTAGGTCCTCGATATGCCGTCCAGAACACCCTTGACGTGGAATCATGTATCCAAGTGGAATCAGTATCTAATCCTGCTATATAACTATCTATACTTCCACAACAGTATAGCAGGTCCACGAGACTCTCCTACATGAAAGCATCCTTCGAGAAGACTTCCTTCCTTCCAACCCGAAACCAATACCATTCAAAGAGTTAAAGTTACCTTCCTGGGTATCGTTTCTAACTACTAATATGTCATAACTTTACTAATAAGCCGTAACATAAGCTTAATCTATGACGAGACCATAAGGACTTGGGGCAGATGAAAGTTTAAAGATGTTACTATTGATATAGCAGACCGGCTTTCTGTGTGGGTTTTTGTTTGGATTGTACTTTTACTGCCGTTGCCAAAATATTACGATAGCTTTAAATGTTTGATTCACAATTATTTCACCCTTGATCAATACAATTACCTAGAGTATATAACATTTTAACATGACATTTAGGAGATTTAGCTTGACATTTGAGAAATAATGGCTTGTGACAGTTTCCAGGAGGCATATCAATGCCATTACTCCGCGACATTATGTACAGGCAAGAACACATCCCATCTGATGTTCAACAGAGTGTACACTCTATATTACCTGCGCATGATACTTTGACTGGCATCTATGTCTTAGAACTATCTACTTAGCATGCAAACTGCAACTCGACCGTCTAGGACTTACGGTTTTACTTAGGTGGTGTTCCATTGACAGTGTTATACGCACATTCTGGACAGGGGGCTGCTCCTTTCTACTTTCTGTCCAACGCATGCGGTTACACTGTGCGGTGTTGATCCTTGGTAACTGCGCATGCGTCGGACAGTAAGTACGGATAGAACAGATAGAAAGGAGCAGCCCCTTATTCTATCACTATCCGGCTTACACACCCAAACACAAACAATTTGAGATAGACTCTAGTTTTACTAGAAACGTGAGACAGTTTTTCACAATCATGGTAATACCTGTCGGAATACGGATAACTTTCATGCTGAAATAAGATCGAGGTCGCCATGTTACCATTGCACACCACGAACATAACATCTCGAGATTATTTCCCGGTGTACGGTATATCAAACACTGGCTTTTCTAAACAGGCCAGGAGGTTAAGAACTATTTTCTCAGTACGATTCCATGTTCAAGTTTTGCTTTATTCCAATGCAAAATGCTAGTAGATCATACTACGTTACCTCGGCTTCGGATAACGCTGAAAGTACAGATATGTTGTAGGATTCGTGACAGCAAAATGATTTAGCTCCAATAATTTAGACCAGTTTTGTTTCAAATTCCAACGAGTATGTCATGATGTTATGCAACGCTTTAACGTCATTTACTGCCGCGATCCTAGAATAATCGCTCCTTTCAGTTCAAATTTGAATACACTGTATACAATTCTGCAACTGCGAATGTTTCCACAATTAGTCTATGTCATAATCAACGCGACACAGATGTCAACGGTTTTAGAAAGACGTTCGACGTACCTCAGAAGAAACTGAAGTTGCAGATCGATACGTTCTATACAAAATGACACGTGCAAGCTCCCTTTACTAATGAAATTCTGCATGAAACGTCACCAGACGACAAAGTGCATTCTAGTCCGGCCTGTCAAAACATCCATCGTCTGTACTGGAAATCCTCCTACGGTTATTGTCCGAGGTTTAATACCAACGAGATGAATTCTTGGTGACTTTTGCTTTCTGGCAGAGATTACCAAGGATTTCAGCCGCGGTATCGATATTCTTAAAAGTAAGAAAAATCTCTCTGAAATCACGCCCAAAGTGATCACAGGCTGAGAAAAAGGATGAAGGAGAGAAAGAATTGAAGAAGGATGATTAAAGAGGGTAAATAAAAATGGCCGACAGCGTTGTAGTGGACATGCCGAAGGAACATGTCGACCGACGGATTGGGTGTTTAAGCTGAGCCGTGGTTTAATCCTTCCTTCCAGCGATATAGCTTGATTATAGGGATGTGATCTGCAGGCAGGGGTCCAACTTGAATAATCATTGGCTCTGGCTGAGGATGGAGCAGAGACACGTAGCTGCTGAAAGAGTTCCCATGCAGGGGGATCAGCCCCGTCTTCATCGTCTAGCACTAATGGGACAGGCATTATCATCAGCTCCGACCATTAATATCACAATGAGGTTATGGTGCGCTGTGGGACTTCATTGATGTTGGCGAGAATTATGTAGGCCTATACCTCGTTGTGGGTGATAGAGGAGCTCCACCGTCCAGGAAGGACAGCGGTACAAAGACTAGACTCATTTGGGTCCAAAGTTGTTGCTTTTTTTGTTTTGTTTTGAATAATCGAATGGTTCAAGTCTCGACGTTTTCGAAAATAAAAACATTTTTGAATTTAACCTCAAGTGTTAGTGGTTAAAAAGAGAATAAATGAATTGAATTGAATTGAATTGGTAAGTACAATGTATTTCACAAAGGGTGGTACATATAAAGTCAAGGCATAACTCGGGGTTAGGATATAGAGCATTACAACTATGGTGTACGCACAGTATAATAGTACGACCGTTTCTTGACACGCATGCCAGGTTTTAGCCATTAGTGTATAACAGTTTTATTCTTGTTCTACATATCGCCAGCTTTAATTTCATGTATTTTAAAGTTTGTCTATGCCTCTTTCGGGTATCAAATACACACCTTTCTGGAAGGATTTCGAGGAACGTGTCCTCGCCTAGCATAATGCTTGCCGCACACTAGCGATTTCCGTCGCCAATTTGTGTCGGCTTACGGAAAATCGCAATTGTGTGCTGACCGGAAAATCGCAAAGGTTGCGCTAACCAGCGATTGCGATTTTTAGTCTCGCCGACCGATCGCACAATATCTACCATGTTTTGATATTTGGAGCATGGCACACTAGGCGATCGAAACCCGACGGAAATCGCTAGTGTGCGTGCGGCCTGCATTAGTTGTACAGTGGCCTCCATTTCACGAAGGAGTAGTAGTATATAGTCAAGGCCTCAATCTAGGGTTACCTCACTTCATGCGATAGTAAAAAACATGGTGTAGCCTGCGCCCAATTTAGGCCAGTACCACAGTACGACCCTTTCGTGAAGTGAAACCGGAATATTATACAGGCTGATTGCAGACGCATTGGAAGAAGAATGGTTCCGGGCAGATTCCTCAAGAAATTCCTTAGAAATGTTGCTAGAATGCTTCTCCGCAGAATATCTTCCGGCAATTGATGAATTTGTTTTAGTATGCTAGAAGAAATTGATCTTGATGCGACAGTCCTAAAAGTTGGAGAGAAAAAAAAGAAAGAAACATTTGGAATGACGGAACACAGATTGCAGTCTATTGGTTGAAGGGCCATCTTCAATTTAACATAACGCAGCATTTTCAAAGTTATTTAAGAACGACACATCTAAAACAGCCCAGGACAGTATTGTCTTTTTGTTTGTTTTGTTAATTAACCCGATATGTTACTGCAAACGGATACTATTATATGCAATGCTATCGACATGCAGGTACAATTTTCCGTATTTATATACGATAAAAGTTCGGATTCAAATTACCACAGACTGACTAAAGACCAATTTAGGTTATGAACCAAGTCTCACAAATAGAAAGTTTAACAGTACTGCATCGTTGTAAAACGTTAGAAAAGTCGGCCTACATTTAATGTCAATATATAAATAAAGTATGTAGAAATCTGAACTCGTTAAAGCGGTGCTATACGATCGTACAATCGTAAGAACGTTTCGAGAATAGGTCTCCAGGTTTAGTTGAAAGTAAATAATCACAATTGACGTTCATACCTCTGGTTAATTAGCAAAATAAGGATACCAGGTATCTGCACATTTTTCTTCTAGGTGTATTTGAACCGGGCGAGTTGGGTAAACCATCACCTCCATTTGTTGTGTAGCCAGATTTGTTTTAATATTTTATTTTTAAATACTAGTATTACAATCAACCCGTTGTGATTCTTGTCAAGTAGCTCTTTCAAGGTCCTCACACACGAGGGAAATACCGCGTTGCCAACAAATTATTCTATCGAAATTTATTCTATTTTGCTTTTGGTGTGCAAGCATATAGATAAATTATAAGGTTCTATCTCAGAACGTATATCGCCGGTTTTGTTGCCGTGTAAATTCGCCTCCGGTGTGCAAGGACATTAATGCTGACCACCAGTCAGCTAGTTTTACAAGAGTATGATCACATTGATCAGGGGTTAAAAAAAGGTAGCTCAGGGTCAGCAGGTAAGGCTATCTTCAGAGGAATCTCATTCTCGAAACCCCGGTCCTGGGTTTCCAGGAATCTGAGATAGTTGGCATGTTGATGGTACTGGAAGAACAAATGAAGAATTCGCGTCAAACATACTTGAAACATTTTGATCCCTTGCCCAAGAGTCAGCGTAGCTCAGAGCTTTACACTTCCCTGAGGGATATGTACTTGAATTACCACGACAACAGAGAGAGGGTTCCAATGCAATATATTTATTACCGATCTGTACAACTCAACACACTCAGACAATTCTATGAACAACACTGTTGCTTACTTTCAACAGTGTACAGTTAAATAATAATGCCTATACAGAGACACACGCCAGAGCATATTTGTTCTTATATCTACTACCACGGGTCCTTTATTACCATACTCACAGAGTACTTTCCTACAACAATATTTGTGTTACAAACAATGTGTACCTATTCTGTAAAACATTTTTTCCAAACATAATTGATTTATTAAAAATGTATTCAATGTGAAGGCTGGTAGCTGCATTGACATTTAAACAAAATAATAATAATTACTATATCAATATACATTCTGCATTAAAATCTTTTTCAATATTATAGAATTTGGATGCATTTACTGGTAGCTCAAATTAATTATGATAAATTATACAAAAACAATAATGTTATCACTACTAGAATAAATCTATTCATCCTTTGATTGAAAACATGAATTCATTCCTGTCTTGCTGTTGTTAACACATTTCTTTCAAGTAGTCATAATTTTAGTTTTTAATAAAACTGCATATGAAAATAATATATACCCGGTTATATTAAGAAGATATAAAACTATTAGAAATATAACCTCAACTGTTAATCACATATTTAAATATACAATGGAATGAAAAAATTCACAAAGAATTGCAAAGTTGATAAATGTGTTACTGAGCCGATGATTGTTTTTGTTTTCCATCCAATATTTGACAAACACTAGAATGTAGTGAATTTCTCAAGATTTGTGAAATAAGCGAATGTCCAAGCCCTATTTTTTTCCATATTGCACCAACTCCAAACAGCCAAGACTTCAACTATAATTTGGCATGGAATCATTGATCAATACCCCTAGTTAATAAAAAGATTTCAATAAATACGTAATTTTCTTATTTTGTCTTAACTAACATTAATACTATTATTTTTGTTTTGTTTATATTATATAGGGAGCTATCACCAAATATTGTTAGTAGATATTATTTTATGTGGAGGAGTGATAAAAAGGCTCACAAAGCCAAAAAGGCTCACACATTCTGCTGTTTTTCAACCTCAACCCTCTGCATAAAATAAAGGAGATTTTAATTAATCTCCTCTTTCTGTGAGTATAATTAGCCAGTCATTTCTTTTTGCATTATTCTCTTGTTCAAAGAGCTGATAACAAAATTCCCCTTGTCATCTGCTCTTTGAACAAGACAATAATGTAAAAAGAGATGGCTGGCTAAATTTACGAAAATAAATAATATTTACTCCACTATCTGCTGATAGCTATTTAAATAGATTATATATTTAAATGTGTACACATTCTGGTTATGTAAAATAATGTAATAAATTGAAGCGTATTTTTTAATTTTTCATTCCATAAAGTATTTACCGAGATAATCTACCAAATATCTGCATCAATGTATTTCATGCCAAACTATAGTCTACAAACAAGACATTCTTTGACAACAACTGATAGTATGTTTAATCTACGAGTATTGCAATATATTTTAGCACTATTTTGTGGTACTGACCTGGCAATATATCCGAATATAGACATGCATTTCATAATATATCATCTTCTTATAATAACCAATAACAGAACATTAGCACACTTCATCATATATAGACATTACATGTATAGTAGATGTGTTTATTGTTAGTACGTTGTATGTACATTAATGTTAGTACACATGCAGTTTTGTCCATGGTTAATGAAAATAAACTGTACTTCGATTTACAATCGAAGAAATGGTTAATTATTATGTTTAACTTCTTGACTGATGATAATAGATTCATGAACGTTACAGTTAGTTTTATGTTAATTACTCTGAAATTGTCTTATGCTGTCAACTGCAATTTTAATAGTAATAATAATAATAATAATAATAATAATAATAATAATAATAATGGATATTTATAAAGTGCCAGAGCCACTCATAAAGGCCTGCGCAGAGCACAATATTAATTATTAGTTTAGTTTAAACATATTTTAAACATAATTATTACCCCCAGGTCAATGGATCACAACACTGTGTTCCTTCTCAACTCCCTGGGGAGTATGCAATTTAGACAATTAGATTGTTTATGGTTAATAGTAGTAAGGTTGGAATCTCTCAATGTGTATGCAATTAGGCTGAAGTTGAAATTTACTCCCGTAAGAATGTTTTATACACAGACTTCTAGAAGTAAAATCGCTTTGACCAAAATCAAATGTGTAAATAATAATCTTTTCTATTTCACAAAAGCTGTTAGTTGGTCCCCACAAACCACCACAAGACTAGAAATTTAAACTATACACTACTATTAATGAAACAAGGTACCAACGGGGAATAACAGTACCTGCTTTTGGCCAAATTAAGTCGCTGAACATGATCAAAGGGAAGTAACTGCAGGAAGAAACCCACAAAGCTTTCTTAATTGGGAGGGTTGGAAAAGAATACCATAAAATAAAAATACAAAAGAAAAAAAATGGATCTGAATAATTAATTGAGACATATGTACTATTACATCATGAATTATGCTTTACGAGCAGAATATTTACAGGTTGATGTGAAAATGTAATAAGTCATTCACAGACCCTGCCACAACAAAGTAATATTATCCTGACGACAATACATAACACTTTGTTTGGCAGTGAAATGTACAACCGGTCCGACATGATTTACAGCTCTGCTGAAAGTCTGGTAATGATTAGGTAGTGCTTCATTGCAGAAAATGAATGCAAATCTGGAACAATTAGTAAGACATTACATTCAATTTAGTATCAATTTCCCAATCATAAAATATTCATTTTTCATCAATAAAATTGATATATAAACAAAATATAATATCTTACAATTATCAATTTCCCATAAATAAAGCATGTGCCAGATAATATGATTCGTGACAATTATATATATATTTTTTACATCGTTATGCAATGTCATAAATAATAATACAAAGCATTATTACTAGATATATATATATACCGGTAAGTATTAAGTAATAACCAAATATTTCAAATGACTTATGCTACTGAATAACGAGGAAATGCATCCTCTATTTAAATCGCATCCCTTCATATAACTGCCAATTCCAATGACTGTCATTCAAGTACAAGACTAGCTAGATGGCAAATACCTATACCTATCTATTTGGCATAATTCTATTTCAGTAATACAGTACGACAACAAGTTAGATAATATGATTGCTAATATACAACATCCTAACAATCGTCTGTGCAAATATACAACGTATAAATAATATACAAATGGTTTATTTGACCACCATAACAAACTTCACAGATGAAAACAACATAATACAACGCACATATTTGCCTTACCCATGTGATGGCATAACACAAAAAAAAGACTACACCGTCTACTAAGGTCATGATCTTTTCAGACTTTACAAAACATGCAACAAAACAAATATGTCCGTCACATGCATGCGTGAAACCGTGAAAACTCAACAGTGGACATTCTCAAACAAAATCTCCCGTCTAATCAAATTCCTTATCCTGTTAAAAAACCCATTTGTCTCGCGATTTCCGACCGTCGCAAAGAAAATCATTCATGGAGAAAAAAATAATCGAGACCTCTTACAGCTAAACATCCGCATCTTATATCACAGAGTAATAATGTAGCGTCTAGTCAGAATCTTCAACAGGGACGTCAAGCCACGGAATATAATCATAACATGCTATGTTTTTTCCTGAGGGCCATACGAAACGTAATTATATTATCTCACCTATCACAGGCTAGCAATATAACATGTTTTAACACGTATCATCCACTAGAAATGGAGATATCAAATGAATGCTGCGATCCCCACAAACTTGACCATGAGTCGAATATTCTCACAAGGCGGCCGAGATTTTGAGTTTCTGAGTACAAACTCAAGGTATGTGTTCACAAATCCTGTTATACAATCTGAACATGGAATCGTACTCAAAATGTTTCGAACTCTCAGGGCCAGGTTTCTACTACCAGTAGCGTAGCACAGAACAACAATGATGGAATCGAGTAATGTTATAATATTGTACATTTCTAATCAACGCCCTTGACCTTTGCGCTAGATATACGGTGCACACATGATACATGTTACAAATCCTCGATTACATTTCTAACTTGACTTAGATATCTGGCTCCTGCCACCGTTACCACTATAAAAACAATTTCGTATTTTTTAATACTTTCTCCGTAATTCTACACGTCGACGACACATCAACTTGACAACATGAAGTACGAACAATACTCGGTCTAAACCAACCTTACAACGCGTAGCGTGTAGAAACTTGTAGAAAAATCTTCCAGCTATATTTTAACAGTGATTGACGACAATGCTGAGTTGCATCACAGAATGTCCTGGTGATATGTACAGGATGACGTGAAAAGAAAAACCTCCTCCGATTTGGCCGCTACCGTACATCTTGCATAAGTCTCTAGGAGATGCCTCTATTGCCGAGTCCGTGTGTGTCCGCGCATCCATCTGCGCGTCTGTCTGCGCGGTCGTCTGCGCGTCTATCCGTGCATCGGGTCCGGTTTACTGCGGCCTGTTGGGAATGGTTGGCCGGTCGGGGATCCTGGGAGCTCCACGCATGCTAGAGTTGGAAACAGGTCGACTGCAATTAACGATCAAAATTACTACGTTGAGACAGTGATCAGGTGCCTACCTAGTTGTCTGTTAATGACGTGTTAGTCGTTATTTATTTTATGCGGATACTGATGTACTTCCTCTTTACCATATTAGAAATGAGTATATTTCACAGTAAGTATTTTGCAATTCCTTGTGAAAATTAAGTACACGTAAGATGTCGTAAATTCATCGTTTTTCCACTACTTGCAGTAATTACATGAAGATTTGTGTTCTATCTGATAACACTTAAAACTGAATAAAAACAATCTCATAATTTCCAATTATTCTGGGAATAAAGAGTGAAATTCTAGTTTTATAGGTTATGACAATTCGCTAAGAGTAGAAAATAATCTCATAATCTCCGACTATGTACTACAGCGAGATCTGAGATCTTTTAGCCGTTACCATTTCATTATCAATCTAGAAAATAACGTCTGGTACTATGTCTATGGTCTGTATATGTATTCTCGCCGACAACACATCATACACTATAGAAAATAATCTTGCATCTCGCTGACAACACAACACACTATAGAAAATAATCTTACATCTTGTTGATAACACATCACATACCATAGCAATTAATGTTATCAATCTAGAAAATAAAGTCTGGGACTATGGTCTGTATATATGGTATTCTCGCTGATAACACATCACACACTATAGAAAATAATCTTGCATCTAGCTGATAACGCATCACACACTATAGAAGATAATCTCGCATCTAGCTGATAACACATCACACACTATAGAAGATAATCTTGCATCTAGCTGATAACACATCACACACTATAGAAGATAATCTCGCATCTCATTGATAACACATCACACACTATAGGGCATAATCTCGCATCTTGCTGACATCACACACACGTTAGAAAATAATATCGCAATCTCCAATTATCAAACCAGCGTCACTGACACCGCTGATATAAATATCAACGCGATTTTGACATTTTGCTACTTCCTGCCTAGGTGGGTTGGTTCCTCTGATCTGTCGAGACTTACGATGGAATGGACGGGGCCTGTCTGCGTGGTGTCCTAGGTGGATCTGGCAACGCAGCCATAGGCGACATCGGCGGGGGTGGCGCCATTTCCTTAGAGCTCCGTGGAGACATAGGGGACAGCGGTGGCGCCATGATATCCATAGCGCTCCGTGGCGACATTGGGGACTGGGTCGCCCCCATGAGGTCCATAGCGCTCCGTGGCGACATAGGCGACGGGGGTGGCGCCATGAGGTCTCGTGACGGAGGTGGGGGTGGCATGTCACCGCTGTGTCGTGTCATAGAGCAACGATACAGTTAGAACATCTAGACCTGCCGTCTGCCGACATACCTGTCGTGAAGCTTAACACGTGCTTGCAGGATTTGATCGTGGCTGGATGTGTGCACAGCAAATATAGCTAGGTGTTCTGTTCCAGGAACAAACTGGATCCTGGCTAGACACTTTCACCACAGGTGTCCTGGCCCCAAGATTACAAAGCTTTACTGAGTACGATTTCATGCTCAACTCAATGGTTTGTTCACAAATCACCACATAAAATTTGAGCATGAGCATGAAATTGTACTCAAAATGTTTCGTAATCTTGGATCCTGGTTTATTTTTTGAGCGTCCACGTCGGGTGTCCAGTTTCCTGGCCGGGACGCCCAACAGGACACCTCAAATGTCACTGAAGATATCTATATCGATATTCTTCAATTGATGAAGCATTTTGTGGGGAGGGAGGGAGGGCTGGACGTGTTCCTCGGATTGAAAGCTTGGTAAAAGTGCAAACAGCACCTCTGGCAATATCTCATAAAAATGCCATATTTTTCTTTCAACATCTCGTTCATTCTCGCTCTACATCTTAAAGGTTACCTCACCACATAATTCCACGACATCTAACACTGCAAACTGATTTCCTGTGCTAATTCAGACTCGACGAAACCACTTACCTTAGTACGCAGAATATACTCTAGTCTACTTCCCGCAAGAACGCACTGAGGGTAATCTAGCTATCTGACGCTGTCGCCAGGGTTACTCACGATGGTATCGAGGGTGCATTACTGGGCGCCTGTGGGGCGGGACGCGATGGCATCCCAGTCCGTGTGGGCATGAGAGGCTGCTGCATTCCACCATCCCCGGGGCGGTTGGGGACCGGGGGTGGGGGTCTGTTGCGGGCGGGTGACGGAGGACGGCTGGAAGGAAGAGGTGGGGATAGATGTGCAGGGTGGGAAGCTGATTAGATACAGAACCACTACATTGTGTGTCTTATCCATAATATTTATCCAGTACAAAATAATATCAACATAGTCATTATTTTCTGTAGCGAATATAAACATGAATAAAAATTATATTAGAAGTCTAAAAATGTTAAAACATTTTTATTTCCTAGCTAGAAACATTGTTTTGTTTTAAAAGTTTTAAACGTAATAATTATTTCCTGGATAGAAAAGTGCAGGGAAATAGCTGTGTTGGTCAACAATTGTGACAGTAAGCATATTGATATTGAAATATTATAAGCATACCGGTATGTGAATAAATTTCAGGTGAAAACTGACAGTAGGCCAATAGTTATTGTAGTGCAATGACTGCCACAGGTCTAACATTGACTTGTTAAATTTCCAGACAGATTTCCAGCCGTCTGAAGAACTATACACATCTATGCATTGATTATGAATAACAATATGGCCTTTACAAGCAAAATATAGTATATATGGTATAGCCAATACAAAGTAATTATTAATAAAATGTTGTGGTTTTCAATCATGTGAAGAAAACAATATAGAAAAGATGCTTTGAACTGCTTTGATTATTTTGCTCATCTACCACTCCTATCCATTTCATAACAGGAAGAAACCTGCAACATCTGTAACACACAGTGATGCAGTAAACCTGTGAGCACGGGCCAATACGAACGAACCAAGGATTATAACTTGAGTGCGAGTGATAGAGAGTTAGGCCCTGCTCCTTTATAGATGTTCTGTCTGTACTTTCTGTCCAATGCATGCACATTTACCAAGGAACAACACCACACAGTGTAATATGCGTCGGACAGAAAGTACAGACAGAACAGCTAGAAATGAGCAGCCCCTTATTGTTCTACATCACAGCATAAATCGTTCATCCATTTGCAACGATTACTCGAGTACAAACATGGCAAAGTTGAACGTTGCTGCAGGAATATTTCATCCATTTGTGACTTAAAGGCATACAATCACAGATATGAGTAGTCATTTTGGACTGAATTAGACACTTGTAGTAATATAATCATAAAGCCCTACGAGTAGAATATCATTGCACTTACATAGTTCACAATCTTAAGTAATTTCGCAAAAGAAAAGATTTGCTCGATCCTAAAATGGTCACCCATAAGTAATTGCATGCCTTTAACCCTAACAGATACTGATGTAACCCTGGGGCTGCTCCTTTCTAGCTAGTAACTGTGCAGTGTAGATCCTTGGTAACTGTGCATGCATCAGACAGAAAGTACAGACAGGACAGCTAGAAAGGAGCAGTCCCCTATACAGTGTGTCCTTCATAACTCCGTACCCATTGAAAGGCAGGTTCCCTCCTCCTCCTCCTCCTCCTCCTTGTCCTTGACCTTGACCTTGGCCTCCTCCAGATCCTCCTTTCTCCCCGGTGTCGGTGGGCTTGAGCCACTCGTTGTCGACGGGCGGGGGTGTGGGTGTGTATGTAGTGAGGGTGGAGACGTCGCCGATGATGCTGAGAGCCTCCTTGCTGGCGTGGTACATCCTGAGCATCTCATCACGGCGCTGAGCCTCCTCCGGCGACTCCTCCATCATGGTGGCCTGAAACACACCACGCTCCGTGATGACACTATGATGATGCTAGCTGATGGCACCAGCTGACGACACCAGCTGATGGAATTGTCCTAACACAAGGGCTTGCAAGTGGCTTACCAAACTAGCCACTGCCTCAAGGCTTGCATGAACCGTAGATGGGACAAGGAACCAGTTTAGCTAAGCGGCTTACTCAGCCCTGGTGTCTTTGATCACACCCCTGTTATGCCATGCCCCAATGACCTACCACACTACACCCAGATTAACCTGGGCTGTATTCAGGCTGTGATACATATCCCTACACTATGCTACGCTACTTTTCTACAAAATAGTGACTGGCTGAACGTAAATAGCGGGAAATTGGTTTGCGCATGCATGTAGTCCATTCCTTTCATGCTTTTAGTTTTCCTACTATTTCCTACAAAACTATATAGATTCAAAAGCCGAAGTAAAAAGTAGTGTTATGTAGTACTACCATGTGTTGGCTGAACGACTACTGTAGCGCGATGTATCACTTCCTAAAGAAAAGTATTGCATCCTGAACGCAGCCCTGCTACGCTACGCCCTGATGACCTGAACGTACCTGGTCGGCCGTGGAATACAGATGCGCCAACAGGTCGGTGTTGATGAACTCCTTCAGCTGAAATCAAGGAACAGAAACGTCTTTAAAACATGGCGGCAATGAAAACATAAAACAATATGAAACAATTTTGAGTATGATTTTATATTTTATATTCATCTCAAATTTTGTATGTATTAGAGATCACTACAAGCATCCTTATGGTCTGGTAATAGATGCGAAAGTTTCGAGAAACGATACCCACCTTCGAGAAACAATACCCAGCAAGTAAGGACATAAACATACATAGAAAGTTATGCCACTTGTCGTGATACAATCGTAAAGTCCTCCCTGTAGCATATTATTACACTTACATAGTTGACGATCATGTGCATCATGGTTTTGGGCACAAGGTCGCGCTGCGTCTTGTTGATGATCTTCATGTAGGAGTCGACGAGGTTCCTGATTGTCTCCACTTGCCTCTCTAACTGAGGATCCATCGAGGGCATGTTGTCATCTCGCGACTGAAATAAACACACACCTGATGAGACAACCAATAGGGGCAGTAAGTCTCGTCAGTGTCATTTCTGGGGACAGGACTAATTTCGACTGTTGCTATGAATGACGTCTGAATCGTGACGTTTTCATGTGAGGTCACAATGGGATATCGTCAATGTGTAGCGCATTTAGGTGTTGGACCGGTTTATGTCACCGGATACTGAATGAATCTCGGGCGATCTCGTGTCAACTCACGGTCTCTATACATCTTTGTATTCAAGTATGATTGATTGATTAATTGAATTAATGTTTTACGTATTCAAGTATGACGCACAGTGTTAGATGCATTGCGTCAAAAATAGACACTATCATATTTGCTTACTAGAAAATAAAGAATGTATTAAATGTTGAAAGTTTAATTATGGACAGTGTGATTGAGGCAATTATGGAGTTTAACGTCGCTGTGGGAATCTGTGGGAATAGTCATATACTGTCTACCTGCAGTCTTGCTATTTAAATACATTGAAATGTATACATGTATTACTGTATATGGGCCAGTGGCCTTACATGCAATAAAGAATTGAATTGAATATACTATCAAATCAAGATGTTTCGTGTCTACTAGTTATAGGCTTCAGCAACAAATATCTCGGATCCTACGATTCCGTAAAAGTCTGCGACACTAAAACTGACCGAGGACCCTCCCTCCTCAGAGGACCGCTCAGGATAGACTCCGGCCCTCAGGAACGACGCCTTCCAGCTGTCGATGTCTTCCTGATTCTCCGCCGACAGCTCCAGCTGCTTGTAGTCCTTGTAGACATTCCTGTGGAACAACAGCGCCTCGTTAGTGTCTACGTATAGTGTCTGTCTATCTACGTATAGTATCTACGAACTGTAGTGTCAGTCTCGTCGCAAATGGGTGATAGATTCCTGCAGCCCAGTTAAACTCCATATTCACTCACATTGTAGTGTCAGTGTAGAAATATGTGCAAAGACACAGAGATAAGTTGTCTCCGAGTCTTTTTGATTAATGAGTGAGTGAATATGGAGTTTAACATTGCTGCGGGAATCTTTCACCTGGTACGACGATCATTTGATTAATTAGCAATTGAACTACCATATGCAAATGCTTGATGTAAGAATTCCTTGATGTTAAATGGATTGCACAGTAGAGCATTTTATAGACGGTACTTTCACAGAACTTAATTTAATCAAATTAATATTAAAATAAACAAAATATATTTAAAAAATATTTTTTGAAGAAATAAATTTGAAAAATCAAATTAGCATTTATGTAATTAAAAAGAAAATCATAACCATATTTAATCTAGATCTCTCCTATTATGTTTCATGAATTATAATCCCAGGATTGACACGGTCAATGGTGAGATAAATAGTTTTTGTCGATGATCTTGTTATTAATATATGTATATGTGTTTATATGTCATTATATACTTGATGTGATGTATATTCTGTTGGAGTAACTCATGATGTGTGAACCATGGATTATTATTGCTGTTATATTATGTAGATCTGAGTGGGAGATTCAAAACATTGTGAATTGTATATCGATACTCGCTCAGATGTATTATGTATCCTGTATTCATGTGTATTATGGGTATTAAATGTGTATTATGTATATGTGTAATTTATCACCCAATATAGGCCCTGAGAGTAGACATATTCTGTAGATAAAAATTATATCTCCGGAAGATATCACTTCAAATGTTTGTGATTGGTCAATATTCGATCATGTGACCGGAAAGGTTTGTCTACCATTGTGGTGTCATATTCATTGAGTCCCAGTAAAAACATTTCAATGTGCTGTTTTTCTTATTAAATGCCTTAAGAATGATATTGGGTGATAAATAGAATCTCACCCTCGTGTATTTTGATATCGTTGTTATCCTACGCGTTGATAAAAGTAACGTAAATACTCGGCAAAGCCTCGTAGTTACGTTATTTTTATCAACTCGTAGGATAAAAGCTATATCAAAACACACTCGGGTGATATTATCTATTTTTTCATGTTAGTAACAAGTGCGTCTATTTCGTATCTCTGTTAAGGAAGCAGAGTTAGGGCCCTCTGTTATTTTGGGAAGAGAGTCGTATCGTAGGAATGAAAATGAAAGTTAAGAATTTATAAGGTTTAACATGAAATATAGTTTCTTTGGGTTCAGTGCAGTGAGACAAATTCCTTTGTCTCACTGCAGTGATACAGTTATCGGGGAAATTGGTTAAGAGATAATTGGATTATGGTATAGGAGTCACGTAGATCGGAAATGGACGTACGTTGGTTAGATTTCATGTGTATAGATGCAGAAGGTTTAAATAACGGAGGATTCTTGAATTCGGGAGTGCGAGCTTAGTATTGCTATGTGAGACTGGTAGCAATACTATTTTGGAAAGCTAAGCACGAGTTTCGGACTTAAGGCTCTTGAAATTAAAGAAGCCAGTATCATTTTAAAAGATACGATATCAGGAATCATCCTTGTTTGAAAAAGCACGAAGGAAACTGTCTTCTATCAATAAAAGAATCTCCATCAGAGTTGTCGTCCGGGTCTCTATACCCGAGGAAGTCACAGCCAAGCGAGTACACACGTAACCGGTACGGGGTTAAGAACCTCACAACAACCCCAACACCCGAGAAGGACACCCGAGAAGGTGGGTGGGTGTGCATTTGTGCTTCGTCAAAGGATACCCAGATAGTTAGTTCACAGCTACTCACCAACACGTCCTTGTGAAATTACCTGTAAAGTCAATATATACAGATTTCAACGGATTGCAAATAGGGGAATGGGCTGTATATTGGACATGGTTCTTTATTGAGCCACCCCTCGTTTAGGCCTTTTTACAGGGTATATATTCCCATCGTTACACTGGAATGATCATTATGATGTTATGATGAAAACCAGAACATAAAACAACGGAAGAAATTACTCAATCGAGTTAAAACTATAACAATTATGATATGAAACACATTTTAATTATTGTTGTATGATCGCTGAGTTAGTTATTTGTCAGCACAAGTTCAACAACGTTTTAGTGCATCAATCTAACCTATTGTTATATACGAGTCTACTTTGCAAAGATGATATGTGTTCCGAAATTGGGCACGGCAATGATCCAATATTGATACGCACCTTTTCTGATATGTTTCTGTTTTTGTCATAAAAACATCGTCTTTTAGTGTTTGAGTACATATCTTGCTTATTTATGGCTACGTCATCTCCTTGTATTCATTATTTTATTTAATGTCATTCATTAATGTGCAGATTGGATCCGGTTAGTCCTGGTGTATC
>JAUTBZ010080432.1:0-17330 GCA_032361785.1 Lepetodrilus galriftensis
TTACCGATTATCTTTCACTCGTGAAATTAATGTACATTAATTTAACTCGTGAAAGATAATCGGTAATCTCTCGTACCTCGTGGGTTATTGTCTATTTATCAAACAGTTTGTAACTGTCTATTAATTTCAAAAAGATTGGTTGCTAATATTTAGTAGAAGTTACCAATATGCCATCTGTGTGCAGCATATGGGGAGACAGGGGAGACAACCGAGCAGCAGCTGTTCCTGAAGTATGCAAGCATGGTGGAGGCCGCGGAACGACTGCACAGCAAACACCAGGTGGCGCTGTCAGGGCTGGAGGCTGGCATGGAACACCACGAGAAGAAAGCTAGCATCTTGTGAGTTATGTTTGAAAAATTGCAACACTCACTTTATGGGTGCATTTGATTTGGAGACACTAGCGTCGGGTCAACGCATGTGCAGTTGATGTATCTATCAGGTTGTAAACCAACAAGGTCCAATGTAATGGTGGTCAAATCTGTAATTTGCAGGGGTCCGCATAGATAACTTTAACATTGCAGATTTTCAAATGACACCTAGGATATATTTCGATATATTCCTGTCCATCTATAGTTGCATTTCATATAATTCTTTGATACTCAAACAATCGGAAAATCTTGAATTTTGTGTATTATGACTACCGTTACATTCTCAACATGCTGGGGATGATACCTTGACTGTTTCCATGTTTACAGAGAAGCCGAGATGCGCGTGTGTGTGGACCAGCTGTACCACGGGTCAAGTACGACCAGCGGTGACCCCAACTTGACCCCTCCAATGGTCCAGGAGACGATGTCACAGCTGGACACGATGCTCGGACGCCTGGAGGCATCCATCATGACTCTCATCAAAGACCACGACAGCAAGAAGAAGGTAGTCAGGCTTTGGACGAGCTGAATGTTGTACAGTTTAAAATATGATAGGAACAGTCAAAATATTTGGTGATGGCTAGCCTACCATATGTTTTGGACGGAATCTTTATTAACCCTCTCCCGGCTGGATTAGACATGGGTACAGCTCTTTAGGGCATATCCAGTTGCCTTCAGCATGGAGAGGGTTAATGATGAACCATGTCTTTTTGTTTCTAGTTATGTCATACAAATTAATGTTCAAAAAATATTTACCGAGATAGTCTACCTAATAGGTGTTTTCAATGCAGCTCATGCCAAACTATAGTTCAACTAGTTAAACGTCGGCCTTTTATGGGAGGGCTTTAGTCGGGCTAAAGCCCTCCCATAAAAGACCGACGTTTCACTAGTTGAACTAGCCAAACTATAGTTAAACTGCAAATGTTTTTAATCACTAAAAGATGAAGAAGATGATTTTAAAACACATTTTTTTGAAAGGTAGCATCCAAATAAAGAACATTTTAAAATTCTGGCGAAAAAGAATTATGAACGACACAAATTGTTAAAGTATTTACCATCATATTAACAATGATTAAACAGGATAGATTATGTTTTTCAGTTTGCCAATTAAGTAAGTTACCCAATTATATTTCTGGCAATTGTTAATTTCAGTTTCTGAAGACCAATCGACTTCAAGCCCAGGAAAGAGATCTGTTCACGTATTTCTTTACGCAGCCAGACAAGTTAAAAAAGACAGTAGAGGAGATAAGTGAGAGACTTCAAGCTCAGACACTACAGTAACCTATTGTTTGAAACTGTAACCTATTGTTTGATACTGAAAGTATGCCGGGTAGCAGTCGTATACAGACAAACAGTGAGGAGATTATGGCCATTAAACCTAGGGGCTGTTCCATTGACTCTCATGGACAAGCCTTTGCATTATGGACATGAATGGAATGGACAGGTGTGTCCAGGACGTGTCCAATCTGTCCGCATTCAAGAAGTGGTGTAGACAATTCAGCAGCAAACACAAACTGCAACAATATTTCATCTGTAACTAATAGTGCCAAAATTGCAGTCGGACCCAAAATAGAATAAAATAGAATTAAATGCTAGCGAGTTCAAATCTGTTGGATGAACCCTAGCAGAACCGACTCATGATGGGAAATGTCTGAAACATGTTGAATAGTTGTGAAACTCGTTATCTGTCGTGTTTATTTTGTTGTTGATAAATACGGCAGGTTACTAATAATGGAACATACAATTGTAAATATTTACCATGAAGTGACATCTACAGCTACAGGAGATACAAGTGGAAATATGATGTTATGAGTGAAGAATAAATTAATTGATTGACTATTCTTGTCATGTTCTGATTTATGTGTCTTTGTAAACCTAACTGGCTGCAAGCCTTTAGTCATCCGGTACTGCAATGAATTTTGGATTCTATGCTGTCTACTATAGATGGTCCCATTTGAATTCACAAAGCTATCCTAACTACCGTACATCCCCTCACACCAGGGATACTTTATTATGTTCAGGACTCGCTGCCTAATACTGAAGTTATGGACATAATTACAGGTACCCCTGGTGTGCCGTTAGGAGTTTCTAGTTTAGAACATTGCCGTGAAACTTGGGCCTAGTAGTCAAGACCGACATTCTAGCAGTAGGACTAGGTCAATGTTTGATGCCAAGCTTAACCCTCTCATTGGGACCGGCTATTTCTGTCCGTTATATGCGAATTCCGTTATACATATATGCTGCAAATAGCGTTAGACGGGACCTGGGACTTCAGATTCAGTCTGTTATATGCGAAGTCTGGTTTATCCGAGGTCTACTGTACATCACTCTTTATGGCATCTCCTGTTGCCTCCAGCATGTAGAGAGTTGAAGGAAGGACTTCACGAATCAAAGGGGAGACAACCCCTGCACAAACTAACAACACGTGCTACGCCTGTATGTATTTTAATCCTATACATGTGCTCATTATGCATTCTCTCATATCCAATTCCAACAGTCGTATAGATAACATAATAAGAAGGGAAACAGCACAACATTTTTGGCTAAAGTCCTGTAAGACAGTCTAACCAACAACATCACAATGCTACCAGTATTCTCCCAATGTCAACGGTACATATAGATTAAAACTGATATGGAACAAAATACAATCAACATGTTCAGGCAGGTGTTCAAGCCAGCAGGTAACCATGGTAACTCGCCATGACACTTGTGAACTTTTCAACCCAACACTGATTTAGTTAGAAATTATTTGGTATCACCAATGCCCATTTGTCAACTTTCCATTAAAATTTGTTAGCATGAGTGAATGAGTGATTATGGAGTTTAACGTCGTTGCGGGAATAATTCACCTACTTACTACGATTAAATTTGTTAGCAATGATTCTATTATATTTGTTTTCAAAATACTTGTAAGTAAGGCAAATAGGAAAAAAAATGTAATTAGTAAAATTTAGTTATTACTACTAATATAATTTGTTCCACAGGATTGCTACAGTATTCTACCTTCATCACATCTATCCATTGATTAATAATTCAATCTTTATCGTGTAGACATGCAGAAACAACTGAATGATTGAAATATGAGTGTCCACGACTTCAGAAACGATGGACGGAGGATGAAGGAATGAATACAACATAATGGAAGAATAAATAGCAACAACTTGTAGTCTTACATCACTTGGTACTTGTATGATCGCAATTCATTTTTAAAACATGAGCGAGTTACTGATTTATTTTATGTCTCTGCGGGAATCTTTCAACTATACACAACCATAAATTTTTAAGCAATTTGTTTTCAAAACAAAAAGCATATCCGGTAAATGCATCAATTATCATTATAGGATAATTTTGTAATTGTTTTAGAGAGTTTTCCTCAATGGAATTGCAAAGGTGAGTAAATATGGAGTTTAAAGTCGCTGCGGGAATCTTTCATCCATTTGCGACGAGAATTGCAAAGGAATAATAATTACCTATGGTCAACTGTTCGACCGTTGCACCGTTACGCAAAACTCCAACTTCCCAACAAATAAAAACTGGAATTAGATGCAATATTTACTATGCAACACTAGATGTCCATTTCAAGTTTGACTGTAATGTGACCTTGACAAATAGGTGGTTCTCGCCTTATTTAGTAAAGTTTTTGACACAATTAAAATTCCTCCAGCAACCTCGAAATTAATGACAATACTGATGGACACAACCGACCTCCAGTGTGATGTTTGACTACCATCGGCCGTGTTGTGTGTACACCGAGATGAATGAATTTGTTCAGAAGTATTTATATGCATTGAAAGTGGGAGGGGTGGGAGTGAGTGAGTGAATATGGAGTTTAACGTCGCTGCGGGAATCTTTCACCCATTTGCGACGAGGGAGGGGTGGGAAGCAGTGTAAGGGAAATGGCAAATTCTTATGATAAAGCCGCATACGGTCATACACTTCGTGTACAGGGTAAAAAAAAATGTGTTGTATATTCCATAATTTTCTGTAATTTATTTTGATTGATTAAATATTTGACTCTGATGTTAATAATATAAAAAGTGCATTAATTCAAGAAAGTTTTAGTTCCAGTTGAATATTGTCTTCTTGACATAATTTATCAATAGAAACTTTTTTAATATATCTTCAGTGATTACATTGATATACTAGTTACTAAGTATATCATAGGAATGTTTCAACAATGACGATATATTCCAATAGAATTGGAGTCAGGATTTTCAATAAATTGAATTTGAAGTATGTTAAGTCTATATCTGATCATTAAGATAAACAAGTATACTTGTATATAGATAACATATCATATATACAAACATAAGCAATATATACAAATAAATAGAAAATAAGGAAATAACACACAATTGTAGAAATAGATTGAAATGTATAGACTAGTGTGGTTAGCAAGTGAAACCAATGAACTGTCAACTGGAAACATTCTGCATGGCTAAACTGCTCTACAACTAAGCACCTGCCATCTGCGGATGTATAGACGTTACTTTGACGCGACAACTGTCAGAACATGTCTCCAGGGTCCGCATGCACAGACGTAGTTTAGTTAAAACGTAGTTTAAGGATCATACCGACAGTGGTATAACTTGTCGCTTAAACCTAGTTTAGCCTAAACTGTGGTTGAACTACGTTTGTGCATACGGACCCAGCAGTTCTACAACTTTAGTAGGAAGAATTTCCAGTTTCAAGTTAACATGAAAACAGGGAAATTGACCCTATAAAGTTCTGTTCCTAACACATCTACATGATTATTCAAATTTTATCTTTACTACACAAACAAGCAAATTATCTAAAATAAACTTTAAAAATAAGTTTATAGTGTAGGGAATAGCATTCTAGATGTATAATCAGTCTCTTGTAACTCAATGAGTGGTTGATGTTTATTTTATGAATATTTAATTATGTACTATATAATGTATACATTGGGTGAGACTTAATAAACAATTTCTCTCCCTCTCTCTGTGTGTATGAGACGACCCGTTAATTTGAAGATTGATTTACGAGAGATATTACCGTAAATTAGTTAACGTTCGATGCATTCTGTAGTTCACTGACAGACTAGACTTTACCAGTCCGTCACCGTCACTGTATTTGGTATGTTGGGAATGTTGGAATTACTGTACAAGCTTGGTCCACATGAGCATGTTGATATTGATAAAACTTAAACAGTGCAACAATTTGATACATATAATCTCTTCATACTGGTACTCACTACATCTGAATTAACAGCAGACCTGTCAACATTATGGTGAAGATAGGAGCGAGAAACCTTTGGGTCTGGGGTCAAAGGTCAGTGTGACCCAGTGAGGTCCAGGGCTGGTGGAGGATTTGGAATGCAAACCCCCCCTCCCCCTCTCACTGCCCATATGCCAACAACCCAAAGCCCAGGTTTCAAACACCTGGGGTGCGTTCAAGGACACAAGGGCTGAGTAAGCCGCTTAGCTAAACTGGTTCCCTGTACCATCTACGGTTCATGCAACTCTTGAGACAGTGGCTAGTTTGGTAAGCCGCTTGCAAGCGCTTGCGTCTTTGAACGCACCCCAGACTTCTAACCATTAAATACACAACAGTTGATAGGTCTGTGTAAGAACTAGGAATATTCTAGTAGTCAGTAGTACACATAGCTTACTACAAAGCTTGTCTAACCTCATCACAGCACACTATTCATCCTTGGTTGGGGCTTCTATATGCTACTACACAGCCCCAACCAAGGTCGAGACATAAATTAACAACACAAGAGGGCATAACCATATCACACAGGAATCGACCCTAACACTGCGTCAAGCCTATGGTTTCATATACAGCACACAATGCACTCGAATTATCTATGCATACATACATATTGCTACATTGTATTTAACATTTTCAAATAATAGTTATACATGTTGCAGGTTTGCGTAACATCTTTAAAAATTTACATAAGTCATGATATACAGAAATGGTTTTCACAAATGGAAGAACCACTCCAGTTGCAACGCATTCTCACAACTTGGTTTCCATGTTATTAATTGATATATTAGTTCCACTATATACAACATAGTCCGATAACCTATGGGCAACAAAAGTAAGCTGAAACATCTAGCCTGTACAATGTTTTCCTGGGGGTTCTTTTCAGCGTAAAGTAGGTCTACAGTTCTAGAATTATCACATGGCCTAGTTGTCCCTCCTGCACCAGTTCACAACAGCGCAGTGACTAAGATCATTTGATTATTGCACAAATATGGCTGCCCCGTGTCCAGCCTCAATACTACCGTCCTGCTGGTCAAAACTGGCCGACACCTCAACTGGTCAAAATCTTCATCTCTGCTCGTCCCTGCCACATGCTTATTCCTACTCTCAAGAAAACAAGCATTTCTCCAGACGAAGAAGCACTTTGATAGATATCTTCATTTCTTGATTTCAGTCAATCTTCTTCCAACTTCATCTCAAAGCATCTACTTCAGTTGGGACTCTAGGAATGGGGCACAGCTATGGGGAGATAACTCTAGTCAGTGTACTATTAAACTTGGAGTGGTGTCCTCCCTAAGTATGCAGTAATCTCGTAGACATCCTAGTCGGGCTGGTATTAATACAACGACTTCATGCCTTCGTCTTCAAACTGGGCCCAAGCATCGTTCAGTTCGATGAAAATCATACGTGCCAAGCTTTCGTATGGAGATCCAGTCAGCTGTTGGGAATAAAATAATTGGTCAGTGGCAATTTATTACTAGGGACCTGCTCCTTTCTAGCTGTTCTGTCTGTACTTTCTGTCCGATGCATGCGCAGTTACCAAGGATCAACACTGCATAGAGTAACTGCGAATGTGTCAAACAGAAAGTACAGGCAGAACAGCTAGAAAGGAGTAGGCCCGAGAATTACACAAATCTAGAGCCGAATGTTTGTTAGATTACTTAAATTCCTGGTCACTGTACTTTGTAAAATGGTAAAAAATTTTTTTTATTTTTTTCTCTCTAGAAATAATAGCTATATACCCACAACAGTTGTAATTACATTACCTATCAATGCATAATTACATAACTGTCAGCTCAATGTTCTAGAGAAGTAGGAATGGTTTAACCATCTCCCTGCTGGATTATACATAGACAAAGCTCTTTAGGGCATCTCCCGTTGCTCTGCTATCAGACATCGCATGAATAGGATCCGATTCCATTAAGACATAAATGATAAATGTCGCAAGAATTTTTCCTAGAAAGACAAAGATATCTGGTCATCTTGACTGACCTTATCAGGGTGGACAGACAGCACGGCCTTCCTGTAGACCTTCTTGACCTGGTCGGCCGACACCAGCTGATGCATCCCGCACTGCTTCCATCTCGTCTCCTCCTCCCACAGCACGTTCTGTAGCGAGCAGAGCAGTGCCCGGATGTTCTTCTCCTTCCCCTTAATCCACTCCATAACCTGCGCAACAATGCACATTCATAATAACAATAATATATATATTTTTTTTTAATTTTTTTTTTAAACATAAATACAAATTAAAATATTTTTTTTTATCTTTTAGTTCATTAAAAAATATACATATTTGAGGTTTAGAGGGACTTTTAAGATTCTTTCATCAATCAAGGCTTGTCAGTTTAGGGCAGTAGGAAACCCACAAGATCCGCAGTGCTGAATGTTTCTGTAAATTTGCAAGCACTGGCTGGTACCGACATACAATAATAATAATTATAAGAGTATTCAAAATATACGAAACTTTATGTACAGGAAAAAATGGGCAGTTATTTTCATAAATAATGATAATAGTAATAATAAGAAGCATCATATGTATGATCATTCACAATATGAAATAGAGCATTACTTTGAGCTTATCTGGATCCATATTTTCTGACATGATTTGTTTCTTCATATCTCCAAGAGTTTTCGGTCCATCATCCTTCTTCTGAAACGTGTGTGTCCCCAGAAGGTCCTCAAAGGCGTTCTCCGAGACTTTAGGCTTAGGACCTGTAACTGTAGAATGTTAGGAGAGCATTTAGTGAAGTACTGGGACGTGTGCTGATCCTACTGCTACCGGTGGACTGTAGTCATATCTGTCTGGCAAATAGTACACAAAGGAATCTGTGTGATGATGCCACGATCATATCTGAAAGTCTTATTTTCACTGGAGTAAGTCCACACTTGTGATGTATCAGAACCTTCCTTGATTTATTGACAAATGAAATCCACATCTTAAAAAAATCTCATAAGAAAAATATATTTGGGAATTTGTAAATTCCAAAATATATTTTTCTTATGAGATTTTGGTTTTAAAATGTATACATGTACTGAAATTCCCCGCTCTTTCTATTATATGAAAATCCTTTCTTGCCCTTCAGAGATATTCCCAAATGCTCCCTGTTCCTCTGCGACTTCTAAAAGGTCCACTAAAAACTCACCGAAGCCTTTTCTTGTCCCTCGTTCCGACCGGTCTCCAATGACGCTAGAGCTGTAGTTGGGCTTTGCTGGTTGAGGTTGTGCCGAGGTCTGCTGGACAGGAGACGTCCGTCCTCCTTGCCAGCTCATCCCCGCCCCTCCAGGCGCCTGTGCCGTCTGCTGTGGTGCTGGTTGTCGGGGCAACGGTTGCCGTGGTGGTCCTCCACTCAATGCCTGTCCCTTGAAATTGCCGTGACTGCTGCTGCTCTTCATGCCAGCCATCTTGCCTGTAGGAACACCAGTGAATTCAATAAGACACTCAAAATCACGATCCTTCTACCATGCTTGCAGCGAGATAAGAAAAATTCATTCTTTAAATCATCTTACAATCATGACAGTTTCTCAATTCCTGTTGATACAATTTCTAATTCCTTTGTAAAATATCTACCATATTTGATGTATTAAAGGCCCAGGGCACTAAAAAAATTGACTTGGCATTGACTTTATTAAAGTATGAAAAAAAATGAAAATTTAAAATACAATTTCTTTTTTTAAACAACAATATTTATAATGCATTCATGAATTCATTCTTAGTAAAATATCTAAATCTAACAGAACTTACTTAAATCAGCAAATGGGTCCGCCTGGGGTACGGGTCCGATTCCGCTGGACTGCGACGTGGACATTGGCGTGGCCAATCCCCCGAGCTGCGTGGGGAACGACGACGAGCTGTGGCTCTTTATCATCCCGATACCCCCGGCATTCGACGGAGCGGGAATATTGTTCTTGTTTCCGCTCTCCAAGATGTTGCTGGCGTCCCAGTTCCCCATCAGGTTATCACTGCCGCCAGAGCCCGCGGCCGGCGTTTCCATGAAGTTGAGAAACTCGTCTTTGGCCACAGGCTTGGAGGAGCCGCCATTTTGAACATTTGTGGCACTGCTCATGAAGGGATCAAAATTTCCAGAAGAACTTCCGGGTCCGTTGTTTTGACTAGACTTCTGAGGAGCGGGCATTTCTTTGAACGGGTCGAAGATATTGTCGAACGTTGCGGCTGGTTGTGTACTAGAAGCCGGTTCTGTTCCACCGCTGAGTAGGTCAAAGTTGTTAGAGTCGCTCCCCATATTCAATAAATCTACTTTATCAGCAAGATTCTCCTGGTTTCCACTCTTTCCGTTCATATTCAGCAGGTCAACCGGATCGTCATCGGGTCCTCCGAACCCTCCGAAGAAATCCGCGTCCTGGGATTTGGGCGGCTGACCCGTGTTGTCGCTGCCGTTGCTGCTGTGCGTTCCAGCTCGGTCCCGCGACAACGAACCAAAGTCGTCCTCGTCATCGCTCGCCTCCAGGAGTTGCACTTCCACCTCGGGAGGTTCCTGTACAACAGTTGCCTCCCCTTCCCCTTCCTGTTCCTGTTGTTGTTGTTGTTGCCAGTCCAGGCTGGTGAAGAAGCTGGACGTGGTCTTGGGTTCCGGGGCGGCCCTCTGAGCCAGTGGCGACGCTGGGGGCTTCTTGCTGGGCGTCGACGGCTGGTGGACAGGACTGGCTGAGGGGCTGTCAGAGGTCAGACTGGACGTCCGGCTGAGGTGAGCCTTCGTCCACTCAGATGCACCTGCAAATACCGATATGTTGTATTTATGTCCTGCCTTTATGCTATATGGTTTTGTATTTATTTATTTATTTTAAATTTAAATTTTTATTTTATTTTATGCTAAATGGTTTGATGGAAATAGTGCTTTACGTTGCAGCAGGAATATTTAACCCATATGCAGTGATTATGGCAAATGTCCTGTTAATATATACATTCCTGTTATAGAAATTTAGGAAAGGACAACAAGAAATGGGGAAAATGCAAGAAATCGGTGAGTGAGTGAATATGGAGTTTAACGTCGCTGCTGGAATCTTTCACCCATTTGCGACTAGCAAGAAATCGGGGACAAAATCAAATAGAACACTAATCAGATAATAAATAATATTTTCATTTTGTATCATATTTCTCTGGGAAACTATTCTTATTAGACTAAACAATAACGCATCAATGTAAAAATAATAATTCAAACATACCAAATTCTGTCAACGCTTGGTGTAATTCATCCGTTCCAGAGAAGAGAATTCTTGGTCCGAGTTTGTCCGTGCTGAACTTAAACCAGGGATAATTCTTCTCAGACTGCGGACGATCGTTGTGAGACACGGCCAGCTCCAGCGTGACGGAGAACGTCTCCGGGTATTTGTCTGGCGTGTCCAGCTGATCCAGGTCAAACCTGAAACAGAACAATTGCTATATCCACCATGCTGCACGTTGGCATATACATGTACACTTCCCAGGGAGTTGAGACGGTACAAATGAGTGCACACTGACATATTAACCTGGCAATTTTTTATTTTTTTTTATAAATTGGGGTTTAGAACTTCTTTCTAGATTATTTAACTTAATATAATGAAATATATCACGACTTGTCAGTTTATGGCAGGAGGAAACCCGCAACATCTGTAGCGCTGAATGTTGCAGTAAATCTGCAAGCACTGGCTGGTACTGATGGACCAAGGATGGTAACCAGGGGTGCGTTCAAAGACGCAAGCGGCTTACCAAACTAGCCATTGTCTCAATAGTCATATGAACCGTACACGGGACAGGGAACCAGTTTAGCTAAGCGGCTTACTCAGCGCGTGTGTCTTTGAACGTGCCCCTGGTAATAATGTACAGCTTAAAAGCCTAAAAAAGGCTGGTTCTAAAATATAATACATATTAATGTAGTACACTTACTGCGAGAACTTGAAGGTTTTGGACTCTGGAGAAATAAAGCCCGAGTGGAACTGTAGTTGTAGCATCTTCATTGAGGTTATCTGAAAGTACAGCAACACACGCAGGTCATAGAATGATTTACCCAAACAATATTAATCAGCAGATGACATTCCTTTAACCCTCTCCCTCCTGAAGGCGAGTTAACTTGCCCAATCACATGCAGAAATAGAACACTTTGATTTTATTCAGCAGGGAGAAGGTTAAGATCGCTGCCCGACGACTCCCTGAAAGAGGCTAGTGATAATATCGTATCAGTTGTACAATTTATTGTCTCTATATTTGTTTCCAATAGCTACTTTTCCAGCTATTTTTGTACAGAGAAATTCATTACCAAATGTAATATCATCCTTTCATTGTCCATCAGAAAGAACGTCACACCCTAATATGTACTAGTATCGCTCTTCTACATGAAGATGCAGACATGCATGAAAACAGTGGCCCAAGAACAGCTGAAATATTGAATTATTTTGTAAACAAGGTTGACGATTAGAGTTACCTTTCCCTGGATCTTGCCGCCAAATGTTGACCTAGCGTGGAACACACAAATGGTGACGTCTCCGCTGCATGACGTGTTCAGTGGAATCCTGCATACTCCGTCATCAATACTGAATTGTCTGCACAGAAGGAGAGGGTAGGTGAGTTATCGGGGCTGCTCCTTTCTAGCTGTTCTATCTGTACTTTCTGTCCGACACATGCGTTGTTGATCCTTGATAACTGCATATGCGTCGGCCAGAAGTACAGACAGAACACCTAGAAAGGAGCAGGGCCATAGAGTGAGTGTTGCAATTTTTCAAACATAACTCACAAGATGCTGACAGAAAATACAGACAGAACAGCTAGAAAGGAGCAGCCCCATCATTTTACATCAAAGTCTGCACAGAAATAACACATAGCAGTAACATCTGGGTTGTGCTCCTTTCTAATGTTCTGTCACATGTCCAGTACACGTGCAGTTCTAGAATGGAGTGAGCAAGCACAGCACAGAGTAAATTGCCAGTGGCAGCCAGGTTGGATTGTGTACTGTGCGGTCTGCACCACCTATTTCGCTAGTACATGTTCCGGACACCGAGAACACTGTGTGGTGTTGATCTTGGTAACTGCGCATGTCTTGGACAGAAAGTACAGACAGAACAGCTAGAAAGGAGCAAGGCCCTGGTGAGATGATACAGTCATCTTACCACTAAACAGACATTGACTCAACACTCACGACAGTGGCCAGTACACAGTCTTGGCATAGCCTAGTAAGTATAAATATTCACATAGATGTGGGAAATGTCTTACCGTATCTGATCATATTCTTGCGACGTGGACAACACACGCTCTTCACCAAGGTAGACTTCCACAAATGGTGTGCACCCATTTCTACAGAATACAAATATATTGTCTCAGTCGCAGCAATATATTAGTCTAACCTCCAGAAATAACAATGCACTACAACTCTACATTAACCCTCTCCCTGCAGAAGGCAACCAGAGATGTCCCAAAGAGCTGTCTCTATGCCTAATCCAGCAGGGAGAGGGTTAAATAGTGATAGAAATTTGGCAGTTCCATTGTTTAATTACGACACCTTGGCAGAAATGGCAGAAGAATATTTCATTAAATAATAATGGCAGAAGAATATTTCATTAAGTAATAAACATAACGGTCACGTCAAGGGCTCTCTACAAAGAGACTCACTTCATTTTGTTGAAGAGCGGCACAGGAGACAGGATCAGGTTTGTCACCATGACGGGTCTGTTGTGTGGGCGCACTGCCTGATCAGACACCATTTCACTGATGTAGTGGATGTATCTGAAACAATACAATGCAGTCGTCAGGAAACTTTTTCACCTATATTGAACGAAAGAACATTTAATCCAAATGCAGCAATCTTCACGAGACTTTAAAAAATTGCTTAAAAGAACAAGAAGGAGGCCAGTACAGGGTACTGCTCCTTTCTAGCTGTTCTGTCTGTACTTTCTGTCGGACCCATGCGCAGTTACACTGTGCAGTGTTGATCCTTGGTAACTGCGTATGCGTCAGACAGAAAGTACAGTCAGAACAGGTAGAAAGGAGCAGGTCCCATGAAAAATTAAATCATGAAAATAAAAACAGATTTTATTTTTAGCAGTGGAGTCTTGTGTTAAGATTTTCCCATAATCTGACGACTACCTCTTCTGAGACGGACACATTCCGGGCTGAGATCGGCGGGCGGTGAACATGTGTATGGCAGAGTTGGTGTTGTCGAAGAGTCTGCAGAAGACGAGGAAGGCGGCGACCACGGTGGCGGAGTGAGCCTTGCCGTCCAGACAGTGCACCACGCACATGTTCTTAGTGTTCTGTCTCAGCCACAGGTGCATGTTCTTACAGATCGCGAACAGGTTGGCCAGCGTCGGCGCTTTCCTCTGCGCCCAGCCGCACTCCGAGACCTGCAACACAGAGGGGGAGGTTATCCATGTCCAGAGATCTATAACCAGGAGCAGCCTAGGTGTACCAGGGTTAGAACTTAACTTTAAAATGTACTCGCCCGAATAATGATACAAATATCAAAACATGAAATTTCTACTCGCCCGTAGGATACCTTTAACATTACAAGAAATGGATCGGGCGAGTGGGAACTTCTAATACTGGTGTACAACAACCATATCAACATAGATTGAACAAGACCACTCTACTATTTCTTGTCTATGCTTCACTTTGAGCATGCATTGATTTATCGCAATATTGAAGACATTTCATTTTGATTAAAGACAAGTTCCAGTTTGCAGTTTTTCACTCATCTACATGCCAACTAGTTGAGCCCTAAGTAAGCTTGGTCAACTAATCAAACATCCATCCTTAAAAGATATTATTAACTATAAAAACAGGAAAACTCTTAAACATTAACATTTAATCTATGTACTGTCCACTCTGGTAATACAAATTTCAAGGGACGTAACTCTAAGTAAACCAGGACTCGGTCAAACCACAAATATCATCTTGGTCCCAATGAGCGCTATTTCAAACAGAGTACACTGTATTTCTTTTAAAAGCGAATAAAAATTAATATTTTTTTTCCTTCCCATTTCAACTTCACAAATCCTTTATTGTGATAGCACGACCATGCCCTATGACATTACACAAATCTACAACATTCTGATTTATTCTAATATGAAATACCGACCCTGTTTTCGAACTTGGCGGCTCTGTACGACCTCTGAGACAGGTTGTAGACGGCGTACGAGTTCTGGTGCCTACTCTCCAGGAACGCGCGAACGTCGTCGATGTGATTCTTGATGGCCGACTCCACGCCTTCCGCTGGATACGACATCACTGAAACAGGAAGTGTTGCCATGGTAATAATCACCATATCCAGCTGAAATTATTTTCTAAAAACAATATTTACTTGTAGTCTTACAGGAACATCCAATATTACTATTTAGACATGTTTCCCGAAATTACAGATAAATTTGAAGATTCCTGCATTTACAAACACTACACTGGAATTGTTTTACTTCTACCATGTAACAATTTTTATTTTTATTTTATTTTTTATTTTTTATTTTTATATATTATTTTTGTTATAGACATTTATTCCAGCAGACACAAATACAAACATTACAAACATAGAATGTGATGTGACACTTGTCAGTTTACCTGCAAGTCGTGACGTGATGTACGAGAAGTCCATCTCAGTTTTATTCATAGTGCTGAAAAAAACCATGAAAATTTCAGTAAAAAACAAACCACAATCATCACATATTTTCTCTGAAAGGCATACTATCTCAGGATAATGCAGTTTGTGTATTTCTCTGTGTGTGCGCTTCAAAGGTAAGGTCTACTATAAAGGCTATGGAGAAATTGATATATATTTTTATAATTGAGGTGTGAAAGAAACTTTAACCATTTCCCTGCTGAATAAAATAAAAGTGTTCTATTTCTGCATGTGATCGGGCAACTTAAGTCGCTTTCAACAGGGAGAGGGTTAAAGCCATTTACGGACCCAGCATCTTCCACAACACTGTACATAGATTTCTACAACTCATAGCCATCTATGACAGGAACACGGAGATCCAGAACAACTTACGCGGACACTGTTTCCAGCACTTTGCTGGAGGCGTCCTTCAAGTTCTTGACCAGACTCCCGGCGCCGCCTCTGAGTGACGAGAAGAGGGCGGTGGCGCTGGAGGGGGCGGGGCTAGCAGCAGCAGCGGCAGGGGTTGGGGCAGACCTGTGTGGGGTGCCGGGTGAATTGCTAGGCCTTGGAGGAGGATCTGTAAGATGAAATAAACATCATTACCGGTAAGCCTCTCTCTGCTGGATTAGGTATAGACACTGTACTTTATGACATATCCGGTTACTTAAGGTCATCTCCGGTTGCTTCTAGCACACAGAGAGAGAGAGAGTTAATTTGACCACTATTGTGTATAGACAGACGCCTGTATGAAGCATACAATATCATTTTCTTCCGATGGTCAGAAGACAACAGATCAATTCAACCCTGATGTGTTATGCCAAAAATATATCCCAAAAGTTCTCGTGTTAGTCACACTCCTTACATCATGGATCAAGATTGGACAGACATTTCTGGATGTACATAAGAAATGCATATATCAGACAGTGAGTGAGTGAATATGGAGTTTACAAGAATCTTTCACCCATTTGCGATGATTATATTAGACAGACAATATGGACAAACATTATGGACAAACATTATGGAAGGACAAACCTGGGTTGGAATACACCACAGGCGTGTCTCCAAGCTGTAGAGGGTCGCGCAGATTGACCCCGCGTGCGGCAGCGATGGTATTGAGGCGGTCCATGACGTCATTAATTGATGGCCGATTGGTCGGGTCCACTTGTAGCATTGATCCTGTGGAAAAACATCACAGACTATGGAAATACACTTCTCCACGCTGGAAAATTATGTGGGATAACCCTTGATCATCTCAAAAGTAACCCCGTACTTGGATGAGCTCTCAATCCAGTATCATCCCTCCCTATTGACAATATACAGTGTGAAAGGGTAAAATGCTACAAAATCGTGTCTAGAAAAGTTGACAGTTCACATTGTCTATGGCGACAGATGAAACAAAATGTGATATGGCCAAATAACATAAATATAGAAGTTAACTCACGGATAAGATCATGAAACACGCAGTACTCAGTGTCGCTATCAGGAATGGTGTAGTTGGCGTTTATAATCCTTAATTTGGCGGAATCCTCAAAGGGATGATCAGTGAAACACAGCTTGAACAGGACACAGCCCAGGGCCTGAAATGAAGAAAATGAAGAAAATCACCATCAAGAAATGCAACGTGAGGCATGTTCAGGAGGGCGAGTTTACGCATGATGTCACATATGAAGTATGAACGTTTCCAAAAAGATTTCACGCGTGAACTCGCGTAAACTTGCCCTCCTGAACAGGCCTCTGAAAATACATGTATAGGAAGTTAAGAAGTTTGTAGCACTCAGAACATTTTACTTGTCACGATATCATGTATACGAGTACCCTAAATGCACAAGCATGGTACTTACCCATATATCGCCAGCTTCATTGATGGGAAAGTTCTGATAGAGATCCAACATTTCTGGGGCCCGATACATCGGCGTCGTGTTCTTAGCAATCTGAAACGACAACCAGATTATCCTATTGTAACAGGCAGCCATGACACGATAGTGAAGAAGTTAGTGAGTGAATATGGAGTTTAACGTCGCTGTGGGAATCTTTCACCCATTTGCAAAGAAATGCTGATCAATATCTCAGAACACAATATACATGCATGATGACATCATAATTCTGCAAATGACACTGTGCTTTGATGTATAAACAAGCAAAACACAGCGATAAG
>JAUTBZ010080543.1:0-17326 GCA_032361785.1 Lepetodrilus galriftensis
CTGGCTTCTCTCTAGGATGCCTTAACCCTATCTGGTGACTGTCTTCTCTCTAGGATGCCTTAACCCTATCTGTTGACATTATAGGCCAATTTCTGTTATGTCTAATATACAGATATTATTAACGGAGTATCGTCAGAAACAGTTTGTAATTTCTAATTCAATTTATATTATTTTTCATGTTATAAATACCACGAGCACGGACAACGTTTTGTCAATTTCTGTTTCGTCCATTATACCGGGTATATGAAAATTGTGCGTACAAATTTACCTATACGGGAAATGTTTCACCTATACGTGAATAGTATATATACATAGAAAGTTAAGAGTACCGGTAATAGTCTGGGTATCATTTCTCGAAGTTCTCATATCCACTATGAGACCACAACGCTCTTGTATGTGCACAATCCCCATGTATTAGATATCGCTACAAGAGTCGAACATATATAATTTCTACGGCACAATTTTCATTATTTTCCATTGTGTTTATAGCACTGGTAAGCACGAGCACCGACGGTATATACCGTAGGTTAATTAATTTCTATGCACAATTTTCATTAGTTTCTTTATACAGCGCAAAGTTGCAATCCTGGAATGACATAGCGTACCTCGTTCTTGGGCTGTGTTACAGTCTTGGCCTGTCCCGCGGACTGCAGAGCAAGAGCTGCCAGCTGCTGTGCTGAGGACAGGGATTTCACCAAGGCTGCGGCTCCGTCAATGGCCGCCTTACTCTTGTCCGTCACCGACTTGGCGTTGGCCAACGACCTATTAGCCTGGGTCTCCACCTCTGAAAGCCCGCCGGAAATGCATTAGATACCTTTAGTTCATCCGGGCTTTCATTTGCGTTATAGCCCTGGCAGTTGTTGTGTTAATTGTATGGTGAAACCTGGCTGGTTCTGATTTGGCATCAATAATATTACATGTATGTATTTGAAGCGTAGCAATTAAGTCTGCGATCTACAGTTCCCGCAGGTCTCACAGGTTTTCAATATCTTCATAGCTTTTCACAAGGTTAAAAAAAAATGAAAAACCTAAAAAAAATAATTAAATATGAACATATTGAAAACCAGTGGTGCATGCAGAACATTTACCTTGTTGACCAATATACTTGTGTAGACAAATCAAATATAAATACAGTCAGGTAAAATATGTTTGATCATTAAATATTTCAACAAACCGTGTTTTTGATTCTGGATTAATCTCAAGCACTACCGTATTGAATATATTTATCAATGAAATGTCAAAAATCATTAAAAGAATGTGTGTGTGTGGTTTTGGGGGAGTGAAGGGTGGGGGAGGTTGTTACCCATAGCTTTGCTCTCAAAGTTCAGCATCGTCTGCAGCATTAACTCAGCGTCCTTCATCAATTTATCAGAATTCAGCTTGGCATCCTCCGCCACCCGCTCAGCCCCCGCTATCCGCTTCTCCAACGTCTTGCACTGTTCAATGATGTTCTTAGTGTTCAGACGTTGCTGTTCCGAGGAGCTGATCGTCTCTTGTACGGCCTTCAAGTTCTTCTCTGCGTCGGCTTTCCCGATCTCGGCCTGAATGTTGACAATAATCTAACTGAGACATGGCTTGCTTTGATGGCAGAGTATGGTAAGGGTAAAGTAGCGCTAAGAGCATTAACATCACTGGGCGGATATGAAGCGATATCAATGGCTATTACATGTATCATTATTATTATTATTAATAATAATAATAATTTTATTTTATATTATTATTATTATTATTATTATTATTATTATTATTACTGAGTATTATAGAGTATAGAATGTTACAGAGTACTGTCCACCCCTAGTGTATTAAAGTATATTTTTGCCCTGAACTGTTATAGTTAAAAGTATGTGGACGCTTTCAACTATGTTAGAATTATTATTAAATTAAAATGTCCGGGCCAGAGGCCATGTTCCCGAAGCTATCGTATACATAATGACATTGTTAAACCTCTGTGGAGGAAACAAATGATGATCCCAAAAGAGTAAAATTGTCAAATGATGATCTCAAAAGAGTAAAATTGTCAAATGATGATCTCAAAAGAGTAAAATTGTCCTCTACGAAGACCTATCGTGGATGCTCAAAAATAAATCAGGACACCTTAGGTGAAAGTGTCCTGCCAGGATCCTGGAACGGGACACCTAACTATTCCTTCTTCTGTGGAAGCTTCTCTTACCGACGACTTGATGACTCCTATCTTATTCTTGGAGTTCTGCAGGGTGGCATTCAGAGACTTGTAGTCCGGCTTGAGAGTTCCGATTGCGATGCGCTCGGATTCCAGTTTACTGCCAGTGGCGTAGCTGACGTTGCTCTTGCCGTCAATGCGCTGTGCATCGGCGAGAACGTTGGTGGTCAGAGATTCCAGCGACTGGACGGCCGTCTGAAGCAAAGCTATGTTGTCGCTGGCCCTCGTTTGACTGGTCGACAGAGTCTGAGCGGACTAGGGACAGAACAGAAGGGTAATTAAGCCAAAGAATCATACGTACATACTGATATAGAGAATGTACAGCAACATTAATATGGCTATATATATTGAATTGGGTTTTAGAGCGGCTTTCAAGATTCTTTCACTTATATTACGGCTTGCACAGTCAGTTTCACCTTAGGGCAGAAGGTAAACCCACAACATCCTTAATGCTAAAGGATGATAACTGTATTGCCAAGGTACAGTCGGCGCATCCTATCAGAAAGGTAAGTTTCGCAAACATTGGTGCCAGGCTCCCGGGACAGGATTTTAACCCAGGCCTTTGTCACCGAACATGAACGCGACAAATAAACTACTCTTAATGTAATTAACCCTCTCCCTGCTGGATTACACACAGGCACTGCTCTCTAGGGCATCTTGGGTTGCCTGCAGCATGGAAAGGGTTGATGTCCTGGACACCCTTTCTCAATACAGTAATGCTCTCAAATTTAGTGCCATGTTATCGCAGGATACTGGATAGAGAGCTTCATAAAACTAGTGCAAGATCACAACCATTCATTAAGAATTATTATTAAGGCTTGATCACACCAAGCACGATGACGATTACAAAAAATGTTGAAAACAAATCTCAAGAAGCTCAAAATGTAGTAGCACCTGATAGCGATACCAAGATGTCTTTACTGTGACCGCTACTGTGAAACGAAAGTCTGAACGTTTTTTTCTCATTATCGTTATCAGGCTTGGTGTGAACTCAGCTTTAGATGCTCAGCCAATCTGGCCGAATGAAGATTGACAGGTAACAGCCTGACCACACACCACCAGACAAGAAACTGTGACGTACTGTTAGGTTTCCCCGCATCAGATTCAGCGCCAGTTTAGCTGTGTTCTCTATATAGGTGACTGTAGACTTGATGGCCGTTATTTTGGCCCCGGATGTTGCATTTATCGACTTCAAGTAAGTCTGAATGTCATTAAGGCTTCTCTTGAGGACCTGCATCGATGCCAGTAGACCGGGCAGTGCGGCTGATCAGAAATATAAGGAATACAATTGTTATTAGATCAGGAATTAATGGAATACAGTTATTAGATCAGGAATGTATGGAATAAGAAATCAGGAATATATGGAATACAATTGTTATTAGATCAGGAATGTATGGAACATGTGTATACAATTGTTATTAGATCAGAAATATATAGAATACGAAATCAGGAATATATAGAATACAATTGTTATTGCTTTAGATCAGGATTAATACAATTGTTATAGGAGCTGCAAGTAGACACAATATCCGGTGAAATAACCTGGTCAAAAATCTAAATGCGCAAAAATCTACTGTGATGTCAAAAACAATCGACTGTACCGTTACAAACAAACGTCACAATCATGACGTATTTCACCTGACACCGGAAATAACAATTCGCTCCACTTGCAGCGCCTATTAGATCAGGTATACATGGAATATAATTATTATTAGATGAGGAAAGAATGTATACTGCATCTAGGAAATAATTTATTTGAAAGCATAAAAACTATATAGATGTATATTCATAGATACCTGATTCTGTTTTGGCGAGTTTGATGGCATTGCTGGTTTCCGTCCGCTTCATGGAGCTCTGTGTAAGCTTCTGCTCGGTCTTATCTAGGTTTTGTTGTATAAGAGCTAGATCTGCCTTATCGAGATCGTTGAGGAGCTTTGATAATTCAGCTATGTTTTTGTTGAACTCCACAATTTTACTCTCAATTCTTGCTTTGTCCTTCTTGAAAGCTTTTAACTGTGTGGAAATATACGCATATAAAATAACTTAAATAATTTGTCTTCAAAAACATTTCCTCTGTGCTAAGAATTAATTTTAGAAGCAGCAACTGTAGCATATTAAAACATGGTATATCTGTCTACTTTTTAGTAATTTGTGACAATAATAGTGTATGAATGAATTAGTGCTTTGCATTACCGTATTTTCGAAAATATAAAAATAAATATTAAGAAAATATAAAAAATTAAAAAACAAGAAATATTCCTCCAACATCTTTACTTTGACATTACAAAGGACCTGGGCCCGTATTCTCGAAACTTCGTAAGTCCTAAGAAGTTTTTAAGTACTAAGAATTTGTCTAACTGGGTTTCTGCTTATGTTAATTTCTGAAGAGATCTTTTTGTCACTAAGAACTTCTTAGCTAAAACGTTTCGAGAACATAGGCCCTGGTCCAGAGATTACGCAGACCTTTCTGAGTCTGATGTCATGCTCAACTCGAACGTTTGTTTACAAATCCCCATATAAAATCTGAGCTTCAGCATGAAATCCTACTAAAAAAATCTCGTAATCTCAGGGTCTGGGTTTGTCTGTACAAAACTGCTTAACATTAAGGTAACTGTAACTCCAATCTTAAAGCAACGGTGTACAGTCCACGGCCGATGCTGGAGTTACTGTTACCTTAACCCTCTCCATGCTGTACCTTTGCCTAATCCAGCAGAGAGAGGGTTAAGATTTGTGTTGTTTCATACGGGGGTTCCCTGATCCAACGATCTTCAAAAGATACTCGACTAAAAGTCGAAAAACTCACGAAATTGAGCAGTTTAGTCAGAGATTTTGTGGCGTTGTCGAGTCTCTCCTTGAAAGGCCCCAGTTTGGCGTTGTCGTTGGTCTTCATTGTGGTCAAGATGGTGGATATGTTGGTCAGCTGGGCGCGGAGATCTATCACCTGCTTCATCACTAACTGGTAGCAGGCGTCACACTCTGTATTGACAATGCATGAGAAAGTGCTTTGATGTACGGTATATTTTGAACGCTTGCCTTAAAGAATCTCATTAAAGTCAGATCCGAAATAAATCACAGCCAAAAGAAAAAGTTAGGTATAATGTTAGGTGTCCAGGCCATGACATCTAACGTGGATGCTCAAAAATAAACCAGGGGGGCCTATTCTCAAAATGTTCTTATGAACTTCTTAACCAAAGAACAGTTCTTAGGCCAAGAAGTTCATAAGAACATTTCGAGAATAGGCCCCCAGGACACCAGAAGTTAAAGACCTTTGGAAGAGGACACCCAACCTTTCTCGCTGTGAATCTTCCTTATTTTGATTGTGAATCTTACTTATTTTGATTGTGAATCTTCCTTATTTTGATTGTGAATCTTACTTATTTTGATTGTGAATCTTCCTTATTTTGATTGTGAATCTTCCTTATTTTGATTGTGAATCTTACTTATTTTGATTGTGAATCTTACTTATTTTGATTGTGAATCTTACTTATTTTGACAGACAGACAGACAGACAGACAGACAGCAGGCAGGCAGGCAAACAGACAGACAGAGAAACACAGATACAGATTGAAAGAGACTATGTATTACTTATTAATGAATAATTATACGTAAAGCATTGTCCATCTTGATGAAATGTATAACTGAATTAGGAAATAAATTGCAAGAAATATCCTAAATGTGTTACAATTTTGGTGGGTTTTGGAGAATAAACTTTGCTGGGCTTGGAAAAATCAAAAACTAGAACGGTTGACGTGGAATGTATTTCAAGCTGCCTCGTTCATTCAAGGCTGAAAAAGAAAATCAGTTCTCGTTCTCGTATGACCAAGGAGATACATGTACCATTAATCTCCGCTGCTAATAGGCGACAACTTAGGGGAGGCATGAAGAAGGAATAAGAGTTGGACCAACTGTAGGTAGATAGATACCTATACATCCCGTCTTGGAGAGTTGGTTGTAATTGTCTTCACACTTCTCACACTGGCGTCCGATGACATGGGGTTGACACGTACACTGACCTTTGACCTTCTCACAAAAAGTGGCAGGCTTGGTGCCAATCGTAGAACAGTTACAATCTAGATAATTAAAATAAAATAATATCATTTTAGTGCTTATGATTTACAATAATTGTTCTGGGGCTATGTTCCCGAAGCTATCGTACACGTAACAACATTGTTAAACCTTTCAAATTTTACTCCACGAATGTCATTATGTATATGATAGCTTTAGTAACATGGCCCCCTGATGGATTAAATTGCTTTCCAATGCTTATAAAAGTGTGATTCATATTCGGCATATTTTCATTATAAAACATACATATATGTTATATTAGTTAAGATACACATATAGCTCTAATGAAACAAAACTACTAACAAAATGCTGAGCAACATAAAACCCAGAATTTAGTAGTATCCATTTCTACATTACAGCTGCAAGACGAAACACTGTATCAATGAGGTATTACATACCTCGACAGCCATCTGCCCAAAGGCCCCAGAATGCATCTTTACACTTGTCACATCCGGTGCCGACAACATTGCCTGCACATGACTCACAACTATCCCCGACGGTTCCGTTCTTACAGTTGAGACATTTCCCGGTCAGTTCGTCACACTGCCTTGGCGTGTACGTGCGGCCACTGCAGCTACACGCGGTGCACGTGCCGTAACGGACATCGGCGGCTTTCGCGTCTTTCCGTTTGTTTCCGGCAGCGCAGCGATCACAGGAAAGAGCTGAAGAGAGTTGAAGGCATGTCACGTGTGCATTGCACGTTTATTATGTAGTTCCAATATACACTGTATTTAAATACAACATTTCTCTGAATATTAGTATTGTCTGAACCATGGCAATGCAGTTATCATCATTTGTCTGTCAGTATACCAGCCGGTACTCGCAGGTTTACCGCAACATTCTGCCCTACGGATGTTGCGGATTTCCTCCTGTCCTAAACATGCTAAACTGACAGGCCGTGATGCAAGTGAAAGAATTGGGCTCCCGAGACGGGATTTGAACCTGGATCCAGAACCTTGTCTCAGAAGTAGAAATGTGCTACCATTAAGCTACTACCTGCCTCTTTTCTATGGATAATGTTAAATATGGCAAACATTTTCTGTATGGCATTTTGTATGTTATCATTATATGGCAAACGTTTGCTTGATGCTATAATGCTAAATATGACAAACGTTTTCTCTATGATAATATTATAATGCTAAATATGGCAAACCTTTGCTCTATAGTATAATGCTACCTACCACCAGTGAGTGAGGTCGATGTGCACGTGCAGTTCTCCACAAACTTTGCCCCGTCGACAGTTCCTGGTGCAGCCTCCGCGGTTACCAGGGAGACTGAAGACACTGCATTGTTGGTACTGCTGATGATTGTTTTGATGGCAAGTTTCTTCATGTTGGCAAGGATACCTATCAAGAAAATAGGGCGAATTTACTACAATCTTGGAATACAATAGATAGCAATAATGAGGAATATGCAAACTCAAATTGTACTCGAAAAGTTCCGTAATCTCGTCTCCAGGTCACACTGCAAATGATAATTATAACGATATTTCATAGTCTTTTATCTTTACCGCGAAACGAAATTCGGAATATTTTATTCGTTATTGTTATCATTATCGTTATTGTTGTCATTATTGTTATCGTTATTGTCATAATGACCATTTGTTGTCATTATCATTATTGTTATCATTACCATTATCATTATCGGTATTGATATCCTATCATTATCAGTGTGACCAGTGACCACAGCTTTACTTACGGTACATCTTGGTAGACGAGGGCTTAGTGCCATTTCCTATGTCCCAGTTGTCGGGGAACATCCTCACTGCAATGGTGTTCAAGCCTCCCTTTGTCTGCTTGCTGTGTTTGTAGACCATCCTGGCACCTGGAAACAGACACAGTCAGATACGTACAGTACTTATTCTTTTCTTTTCTTTTTGAAATGCGGCTTTCAAGATTCTTTCACTTATATCACAGCTTGTCGCCTTATGGCAGAAGAAAACCCACAACATTCGTAGCGCTAAATGTTGCAGTAAACCTGCGAGCAAGGCTGGTCAGACCAAAGATGACAACTGTATTGCCATTCGACAGACAGCACATTCTATCATGATCGTGTCAGAAAGGTAACTTTCACAAACAATGATGCCGGGCTCCTGGAATGGATTTGAACCTTTAGCGCTGAAGTCCAACATTCTATAGATACCAGCATTACTACCAGCCCACGTTAGTCGTTGTCGATCTTAAAATCTTAAATCCTTCAACTTCGGCTTGGCACTAATTGTCGTCAATTAATTGCGCTTCGGTCAATTAATTGCGCTTCGGTCCATCTAACATTTCTCGGTGACTGACCAGTCCATAAACTTCCATATGCCCTCAGTACCATGTACTATTTGTTAAATAATAAAAATAAAAATAATAATAATAATAATAATAATAATAATAATAATAAAATAATAAAATAATAATAATAATAACAATGATATTATTCGCCTAGAAAAAGGCTTGCTATTAAAAAGAAACTCCCATCATTATGAAAGAGGAACCTGGATCCGCTCCTGTCATACATGCTCACCATCTCCCTCTATGACGACCAGCGGCTCTGTTGCTATGGTGGTGATGGTGGGAGCAGCCAATGAGATGACGAAGCTGAGTAACTGGCCGTATGAGCTCACGCGGGATCCCAGAAACGTCGCCGGAGCTTCCACGTATTCTCCCACCGCCTTCCAAGATGTCATCCTAAAAATACAACATACAAATGTGACTCCAAGATTAATAAACCAACAGACTTACGGAAACTACATAGAAATGAATGAATGAATTAGTGTTTTACATCGCATCTGGAATATTTCATCGATAACCTTTCAGAAAAACAAATGCTGTAATTTTCCCAGATGTCAGTATGTCGGCCATCTTTGATTATTTTTTTGTTCGGCCATCTTGGATTTATTTTTAATGCTGACTTCAAAATTGGATTTTCCAGTATTTCCACTCCTAGATAACCTAGCGTATGAGTAACATCACAAGAAAACAGTATCGCAATGCTTACACAGTAGTGGTAATTGATGATTCTTTGAAGCCAGAAGCTGATGAGCAAGATACTCCCTGTTGGAAACAGAAGCAAGGCTGACATCCTCTTGGATTGTACTTTGCTACGTTGAAGAAGCCTGTTTTGCACAACTTGCACTTCAGACCCGACGCATTCTCCTTGCACGTGCACTGACCGGAAGCGGTGCACTTATTTGAAGTACTCCCTCCCGGGTCACAGCTGCACGTTCTGTGGGAAACACGACAATGATTTGACTTTAAAGTAGGGCTGGGTAATATATATCAATGATCGCGATTATTATCGATGAAACTAATTATAGTTTGGAATTAAATGCATAGATTATTTCAGTAAATACTTCACCAAAATTTTAAAAAATAAAAATTTGGCACCGTAATACAAAATCTGTTTAATATTATGAGTAAGTATTGTGTTTTCTTTTCCTGATTTTTTTTTTAATGTAAACATATTTGCATACCTGTACATAAATAAATACACATTTAAATAAATGAATTTTACATTTACTCTGCAATAAAAAAGATTATGACCTACTGGCATTTTGTAAAGTTCGTCAGCGGTGGGAAACTAAAGTAGGACTCTGCACATGCGTCGCACTTCCTGCTGCCAATGGTGGGCTTGCATGGACACTGTCCTTGTGGTGCGCACTGTTTTCTGGTGGCCCCAGAGGGGTGGCACTCGCACGGCAGGCAGCCTCCTTTTGAACCGTAACCATAGTAATTCGCCAGGCAGGCCGTGCACCGCTTGTCCCCGGGTACCCCAGTGGCATCCTTTTGTCCAGAGTTGGCAACGTTCGCTCGACACTTGCATTGCCCGGTTGTGACGTTACAGGCACCGGTGACAGACCCTCCATTGCTGCAGCTGCATTCTGTAAGGCAAACAGCGTGTTTAATATAGGAAGAACAACGACAATGCTGACGTCTTCTTTTTCAACCAGTTCACACGGATTTAAAAATTAAATTAAAAATTAAATTCAAATAGAAGAGAAGAGAAGAGAATACCAGAGAATAGAAGAGAGGAGAGGTTGGTTGGTTGATTTGGGGTTTAAAGTCACTTTCTAGAATCTTTCACTAATATCATAACTTGCATGCATATGTACTGCTTGACTAGTCTGGATTTCCACCAAAGAGAGGAGAGGAGGAGAGAGAATAAAATAAAATAAATGTTGGGTGAACAGTTGCCAAGACAACAATTACCGATCAATAGATCCAACAATTCTGACAATTAGAACTTGCTCAATGACCCCACAATAATATTGTACAAATTATAAAATTAATCTGAACACATTTTAAAATTTTATTTCACCCAAGTGTATATATATTATTAGTCTAATAAGTCATGGACACTTTGATTTCAATGGATTTTACAAAACTTTTCAAAAAAGTATCATGAACATGATGAAAAATTCACATCTTGTAGCTACATGTATTTACATGACAAAAAATAATATGTTTTAATCAGTTCTTGTTTCCTCATAATGGTCACAGCCTGTAACTTTCCAAATACCGTAATTACCTTAAAAATTAAAACAGAAAATAATTAAATTTGTAGCCGTTCGAAAATAATTAGAAAAATGTGAAAATTGAAAATGATCGGTGTTCGTATAATACGGAACAACCAAATTAAAGTACTAAATATGGTTGTAAATGAACTGTGTTGTAAATAAATCATGGATTTTCCACACACACAAAAAAAACACATTTAAAAAATATATATATTGTGTTAAAAATGGAAATGATCATGTTTGTATTTTTAGCAAATTAGGGTTAGAATGTTTTTGTTTTCTGCGATTAAATTTGTGTTTGTACTATTACTTAGAGGGTTTGAATTATTAGGGTAACTACGGTACCTTATTGTGGAATACAAATAATATAGTTCACTCAGAACAGTTCTGGCGGAAATAAAAAGGAATGTTTCTCATGTGTATTAATATCTTATATTAATGTCACAATAATAATAATAATAATAAATAATAATTTATATAGCGTAAAGATCCAGTGTAGTGCTTCTCAGATGCATTTTTTGTGAGTCGGAGTAAACAGGAAAAATTATCAGAGGGCAGAAACCGTCTAGTTGTCAAATGCTTGTTTGAATAACAATGTCTTAAGTCATATAAGTCATGATAGTAGCTTTTCCTGTAAGTGAAAGTATTTTCCAATTGAAACAACACTAATTTATCCTTTAGAATGTACTCGCATCATAGCCAGGTTTTTAAACAAATCTAGAACATCACAATTATGTCTTTCAAACTAACGACCCATTGACTTCGTCATACGAATCGAAGTCAGCATATGGAGTTTTGTCACTTATAATATTTTCTCGAGTTTTGTCGTCTTTTACAGTGTCTTTAGATTTAGTACTGTCGCAAAGACTATTGTCGTTTTCATGGTCAAAGTCTGCATTTTTCAATGGCTTCACACTCAAACATTTCTTCTCCCTCTTCGGTTTTCTCGGTGGAGAAGATTCACTAAGTGTCATGGACGGAAGTGTGAAAGGGTCGTCGGATTTGAAAGTCCTAAAAGATGGCGGCGGAGGAATGTAATCTGTCGGAACTCTGGTCAGCTCTGAAAATTTTGATTCTTTCATAAAACCAGCAATTGTCACTGCGTTGGCTAGATCCTTCAACTTCATCTTGGCAGAAATCTTCGCAGGCACTGCAGTGTTTTTTATCTGTTTACCGCTGTTGTTCGAGACAGTGTTTTCCGGATGTCCGCTATAGTAGAACACGGGAAGGTCACGACCATCGGCTAACCCGGATGTCCCGTTCTGCATTTCCGCGGTCTTTGCATCCGTGTGATCAGTCGATAACCAAGTAATCTGGTTTGGGTTTTTCGAGGAAATTCGTGAATCGTGTTCGCCAAAGTTTCCACCAGAATTCGTTGGTAAAGATATCCGTCCAGGATCGTACGTGTCTACTTTTCCATTTAAACAACTCAGCCGTATTTTCTTTTTATGGTGTAGGTATAGGACAACGCATATGACGATAATAACGCATACAACAAGACCCACTCCAATGATGATGCCGCTGTAGTTGGGAGAGACTGTACTCATCAGAGCGGATGCATTATGCCAGGTTATGTTTGAATTTTCATCTATTGCCGATGATATTTCTGCATTGTTTAGTTTAGAGTCTGTTGCGCGTACTGCGTTGGTGATCTGCGATACCAATACCTCGGAACAAGTCTTCGTTGGACATTCTGTGGACGAAACAGAAACACATGCATTTTTCAGAATTGAATACACGTATGATATTTACTATAGAACATACTGACACTGTATGTATCATAGCATATGTCTATTATTGAGAACACATATAATATTTACCAAAGAACATAACTAAAACTGTAAGTATAATAGAGTAGGCCTATGTCTATTATTGAGAATTTAATAATTATACATATTAAAATTACTATAGAACATACAGACATTGTATGTATATTATATATTCATATATCTATTAAAAATATATATTTATTTATGTTGGCCAACAATCTTTCATCAGTATATGAAGCTAGCAAAACAAATTTTAACTTTCGTATTTTCAATATAAATTGTTGGGTCATTGACAAATATGGTGGGTTCAACACGATTTCCATTAAATGTATCACATTAAGGTAGCATCGCATTGAATAATCCATATTTTGCTCCATTGTTTGTTGGGAATGTAGTCGATAAGCCAGAAGCCATTATAGTTATTCTATATAAATTTGCATAAAAGCTTGACATTTTAACTGACATACTCTACCAACAGTGGTCTACCTCCAACAAGAATTCCAGCTACAATGTATTTACGTGGTGTATACATACAACAGAATATGGACATTTCAGCCTTCGTGCTATGATGCTTTTAAAATTTCTTAATTCTGCTACTAGTTTTTTTTTTTGTATTTCCATATATGATTAATTTCGAACATAGGAAATCGACTTGTGTGTTCCAGTAATAACAAACAGAAAGTATGTTATTTTATATATCAGAGCATGGATAACATTGATGACAACTTACTTGATTCTATGATGTCCAAATTTTCTTCTGGAAATTTCCCCGTTACCGTACTACCATTTTTTTAAAAAACCTCCCCCAGTGAGTATTATTGCTTTTAAAAAAGCGATATGGAAAAATAGAAAAGTTTTAAAAATAGAAATAAGTATTATTACAATATTAGTATCTTTCCAACTCTGAAACTAGCATAGGCAATGTGATCGAGTGCAGAAGCAAAAATAAAGCAATAAACTTTATAATATGGTAAGAAGGTAAAAAAAATAATAAAAGTGAAACATCAAAGAATTGACGATAAGTAAATTGTATTGAAAGGTAAAAAGTTGAAAAGCCACAAGAAACACCAAAATCTCCTGAAGATAATAAAAATATTAATATAGTTCTTAATCTAAATTAGTAAATGAATTAATACTTGAAATAGGTGTGATAACAGAAAACATCCACATATCTGATGAAATAAAGATCAAATACAAGTTTCTTGGTATTTTATGATGCACATATGGCTGCTGTTTACGAAATCTGAAAATTGGACTCTGTGAAAGTATTCATTTGAAGTCAAATCAAAGATGGCTGCCAAGATTCTTAACTTTTTTTTATAAATTGCCTTTTTAGTTGTCCTGCCATTAATTATTAACTGATATCAGTCCAAATACATGTAGTCACAAACTGATAAGAGAATAATCATCTCATATATGCTAAATCACGAAATTGATCAGGCCATGTAGAGTCATTTTCATTTTACAGTTAGAGAAGTCGTAAGAGAACTGTATCACTGTGTAAAGGTATCGTTGCTTGAATACGCACTCAAACAACAACATTTATACACCGATAATGTGAGTACTGGATGAGTTAAATTATTTTACGTCAGAGCGGGAATTCTTTCTCCGAAACGTGATGACCGATAAAACAGTTCTACTCTTACTCGTCCTCCAACTATAACACACCTTCTCCACGCTGGAATCGTTAATAGCACGGCTTTCATGGCAACTGCAGTCGTATCCAGCGTGGGGAAGGTTAAAGCATGAGTGCGAGGACAGGAACTAACTTGCACATCCGGCGGCCGTGAGATTGTAGTATCCAGACTTGCAGCTGTCACATCGACTTCCGGCCACGCCTGGTTTACACTCGCACTGGCCTCCGTAGACGTCTTTACATTTGCCGACAGTGCCTAGCGGGTTGCACTGGCATGCTGAAATAGTGACAATGTAATTAATGAGAAGACTATTTGATTTAACCCTCTACCTGCTGGTAGGGCACAGTCGCTGCTCTTTGCAGGGTTCCACTTAGGTTTCAATTTTTGAGAGTCCGAGGGACGCATGTTGATATACTTATCAACAAATGTTATTAATAAAGTGTGTCCAAACTTGCAATTTTTGCGTATGGGACGCAGGATTGCGCGTTCGGAGAAACACTGCTTTAGGGTATTGCCAGTTGAATCATGGAAACACGTATGGAAATTAACAGTTTTCACATGTGGAAATGTATGCATATATTTTGACAGCCAAAATATTAAGCACATTTTACGTCAATGTTCAGCATTTAAATGGTCATCTTACCTTTCCCTCCCTTGTTGACCTCTGCAGCCACTGACCACAACACTGGCCTGCACGTGCTACTGGACATGGCCAGACTTCTCGTCATCAAGGATGCGAACATTTTGGCGCACGCAATATAGGACGATCCCACCGGAGCTGTAATATGAATAGTACGATAAATATCTTATTGAAATATTAGGACTTTCTATTCAAATAAGCAAATACCTACCAGGAATTTATACCAAATGTATGTTGGTTATACACCAAAATGCCTCCAGAAGTCCTAATAATAATATTAATAATAATAATAATAAAAATAATAATAATAATAATATAAATAATAATAATTATAATAATAATAATAATAACAATAATAATAATAATAATAATAAAAAAATATTTTAAATAATAATAATAATATGCACATTTATATTTGCACCAAATCCACTCTGGAAAGCATGCTCATATATACGTTCAACATAGTTCTGTGTTATTGCTGCAGATATTATCAATTAGTTGCATACTCAACGATAAGGAATGTACCTCAGGCGTCGATTTATGATCAGGGTGTAGACCCATTTATATAAATACCACATTTTACCTCCCATTTCTGGACAGGTAGGGAAAAAAGATATTCTTTTAAGCGTCACGATCATTCATTATTTGTCATTATTATGTATGCCATAAATGGACCGCTTCAACCAAATATTTGTAATTCACATAACTCACGTGTGCATTGCTATAGTTTATTTATACTGACTGAAAAGTATTATATTGTCATTATTTATATATCATAATTATATAACAACAATTATTGTGTACTATAAAAACACACTTCTCAACAACAACAAAAACGGAGAGAAAAAACTAGAGGAAACTACGGTTCTCTATTTGTTTCTTTTGCTTTCAATATTATCAGGTATCATGGATTGTCAGTTTAGGGCGGTAGGAAACCCGCCACATTCGTAACGCTGAATGTTGCAGTAGACCTGCGAGCACCTGCTGGTACTGACAAACCAAGGATGATAACCACGCAGAGATAGCGCATCATATCAATATCGCGTCAGAAAGGTAACTCTCGTAAACATTGACATAAATTATAAATAGTGAAATGTACCTATATACATATCATGGTATGGTACCTATATACATACCGGTATATTGAATGGTATGAGAGTGAAGATGGCAGTGAAATGTACCTGAACACAGACATACCTCGTGATGCGGGGCGTCCCTGGCAATGTAGCGCCACAAGTCTGAAGACGAGCACTATCTGTAGAGGGAGGTGCGAGTGCATTGGGCGGCTGAAATAAACGGCAGTGTGCCTTTAAAATTACGTTCCTTTATTACATTTTCAGGAAAGTTAACACAATTTAGGTGCGTGTTTTTTTTACATAAACATAAACTTTTTAGATGTGCATTTCACAATGTAAATTTACTAGAAACATTATAGGGTAAAATCGTGTGGTAGCCTACATTGTATGCTCTCAACCAATCATCAGTCCTAGAATCTTATCGGATTGGTAATAACTGTCCAAATTGTGCATCAGTCATTAAACGGAAGAGCTGCTCATCTCACCTTTACAAAACTAGCGGTATTAATTCCATTGCTGAGGCATTAGTGTCTGCCTATTGAATAGCAACATTCTCGGCATAGTACAGAGAGCGTCAATGGAAACATTACCTAGTGCACATGGATGGCTTGCGCGTAACCTACGGGAAGACATGCGTCTATGAGAAGTCAAAGGACCATTCAAGGAATGTTCAATCGTAAACCATAGCAGGCCTACATGCAATGTTGACAAATGTAGATTTCTAAATAACTGTGTTCTATATGGCAAACTAAATTAATAAGATCAACGTCTTCGTAGACGAAAGTTGTCTGCTAATCTTGACCTGTTACCGAGTGTTGTAGGTGAATCCCTTAATTCGAACCCTGATAATTCGAAATAGTATCATGGTCCCCAGCACTTTGAATTAAAAGGGGTTCTACTGTATATATAGCGCCAGGCCTACAAGTCTGGAGTTGAACACTATCTGAAGAGTGAAATTTGCTTGAATACTAATTTCAAGAAGATTGCATAATTACGCCTTCACGAAGTGTTTGTGCGCATTGTATCTGAGCGCACCCATTTTCTACAGAAGGAAAAAAAAACAAGATTCTTTCATTCTGAACAACGTCACCAGTTTGAAAACTACGTACACAAATGACAATTAATTATTATGCATGTATTGTCTGTTTCATCTGCCTCTTCATTCAAACCTTTTCAAATGCTGCACCTCAAACCTTGCTATGTCAAGATTAGTGTTGACATTATGTACATCATATATACAGAGAGTGATGTTAGTCATCATCGTGCTTGAGAAAGGAAACAAGGAACTATTAAAACCGCATCGATAAATAGCCTGAGAGTGAGTGACACGATCGCCGCGAGGTAAAGACCATTTGTCGCGCGGGGTTTCTTGAGGGATTGATATGTCATTGGCTAAGTACCTACAGTAGGATATGTCATTGGCTAAGTACCTACAGTAGGATATGTCATTGGCTAA
>JAUTBZ010080654.1:0-17320 GCA_032361785.1 Lepetodrilus galriftensis
ACATAACTCAGTGGTACGACTTAAACATATAATACGCACACGCAACGTTTTCTCGAAAATCGTTCATATTTCAGTTGCTGTGATATTATGCCTTTAAATGAATATTCTCAACACTAAACAGATTGAACTATTTTTGTTTCTTTTACAATAATAATTCGCGTTAATAATTTGTTCTACAACTTTGATAGTAGTTGCTAGACGTTATACCGCCTTGCATCATAGCATCCAAACAAGCGTTAGCAGTAGGTTCAAAGGCAGACCTATGTATAGAAGACACATGCGAATGGATGACATCTTGTCGTTTAGGGTCCTAGGGGATTTGTTCTCCAACACCTCGGGACCCTACCTGCCATAACTTGCACAGACTTGCCTGAACTATTGTAACAAGAATAACAATTAAAACAACTATCGTAATAAATGTCAAGCACGTATTCGCCAAGACGGCCCGACTTTACACTAATTGGGTTTCTTTTTGAGGCCTGTTAGGATTTCATTCCGTATGGCGGGGTTGTCATTATCAACACCTTTCAGGGGGTTCTTGAACGTTGACGGTCCGGCTAGCGATGAAGCGAGGGACGAAGTGATATGATCGTGGGGAGACGGGTTGTCTGTTGTATTGTTCGCCGGCAACGGTCGCCACAGAGGGAGTGTGGGTCTCGGCACTGGAAGATGTATCCTGGGGGTTACTCGTGAGACAGTCCTGGCATTGCAGATCTAGCCGTATTGTCTCAAAGGCAGCAGAGCGTAACGGCCGTCGTAGGTTTCTTCTCCTATTGTAAACAAACATTTATTCGGCATGCTACTAAGGGAACTACTACTATTACTTCTTATTATTTCCATGTTGTGTTGTCATTATCTTTTCAATGGTGTTATAGTTAGTAAAGTAACAATGTGCAGTGTGTATATGTTTGATAGAACATTGTATTATTACCTAAAAACCGAAGTAAAGTGCTAAAAACAAAACTTAAATTCTAGATAATGTATGCTCCACACGTTCCTCCAAGTAACATATTTAGGTATGTGACCATGACTCTACAGCTAATAACTGACTTTATGTTCAAGTGGAATGATGTTCATAAAGTTGTAATCAAATATATATAATTCCCTGCCTACACAGAAGGTGGTACAGTAGTGATCTCTCGTCAGGGGGTGCCCAAGGAGGGATTGGCGTTAGCGGCCTGAACGTTCTACCGCTGTTTTATAGAGTTGGAACATCATTAATGTATACAAATGGCAACAAGCGACAAATCGCCAAGGCAAATATTGGTTTTGCTTTATTGTGGCGATTAAATAGGCTCTCGTCAAGCGAACATTGAAGAGTTTGTTCCCGCGACTGTCGTGGGGCGGCACTCACTGAGGCCACAGCGTGAAAGGTAGGAGAAAATACTCCACAGTTGCTCGTTTTTGCTGGACCATTGTATAGGCTTGTCCCCATTGTGCTGTAGTAGCCTTCATAAACTAGCGCATAAAAGCCGCCATACTAAGACCCGGTGGAGTGGAAAGCGCTTTCAAGCGGAAAAGCTAGGCGACAAGGGGGGATTGTCATCGTCCATCAGCAGCAATACGGGGTGTACGTACGTCATGAACATCGCAGACTATCATACCGTCGGACCTGAACGTCGGGACGATTTGAAGCCATCGTCCGTGACTGCCACAGCAGATGAGAGCTGACAATCACTGCTTTCTTGCTCTCTGCGGGGCTGGAGAGTTCTCCTAGAGGGAAACAATGTTCCCAGCCCAATGTGTCACAGTCTTGGCAGAGGCAGTCTCTGACAGAATAGTCGGGATACTCCCCTTCTCAGCCTTGGCTCCGCACAGTCTCCGGAACTCGAATCGCTCCGAGCGGAATCAATCGCACGAGACGAGGGCATAATGTAGTTAATTTCGTGTCCCCCCTTCCTCAGACCCCGAATCAAGACCCGCGCATTCAATACTCGACTCTACCCAGACTACGGGTTTAGAAAACTTTAACAATGCGACTCAGTCGAGGAGGCTTCAAGCTTTGTTTCCCAATCCCCGATTGAGAGAGGCAGTTGAGGGATTCTGTTGTAGAGAGCGCCCCGCTAAGCAGACACCCAGGGCGTCTTTTAGCGTAATTGAATCATGCTACTTACTACGTAAATCTCAAATCAGTGGACAAATTTGTTTTGGTTATTTTTCATTGAAAGGAGACCATAAGAGACAATTTAATGTGACGAATTGACTGTTTCCGATAAAAATAAAATACAAATCATTATCTTTGGCATTGATATGAATGCTTCGCAAACTGTAGCTAGTAAGAATTAATATACAACGCGGCCCACCGAATCAAACAACGCGGCCCACCGAATACTAATTGAAATATGAACAACAATTATTTTCAAATCAAAATTTCAGAAAAGGCAAACGTCTTCTATCTCAAGCGGAAACACTTTGCGAACTCAATGAAATGGAAGTCGCGATATATTGTCTGTAATGTCATTATAGTCCATTATACACTGATATGCACATGCTGAGACACACCTAGCTCACAATACTAGTACCTAATTTGGTTTAAAAAAAAGTAAACTCATTGTCAATTCGGAATAGAAATATACATCATGACATCTACTTCAAAAGTTCGTCTTGTTGAGGGGCTAACAAGTTACCATAATATTGGTGCCAACTAGTCTTGTTTTTCTGAAATCCATAGTTTTCTACTTGATGTTAGCTCAACCTTTTGGTGTTTACTTATTGCACACGCAGCTTGAAAAAGGCAAATACATCCCTTTGAACTCCTTACACTTGGTCTCAACACCCATGTTTGCAAATCTAATTATCTTCATTGTCAGAACCCCGTTTGCACGATATCGTGAATTGGCACCAAGATGCATGGTCCTGGATATACGATGCTCCATATTCTGCTATAAAGTCATTAACTATAATTTACTGCAAAATCGAAGCCTCGTTGCACTGAAAGTTAAAACCTCGTGGAAGCAGTAATGAGTCTCGATCGCTCTGCCGTCTGTTTTAAGTCATGTTTGGCTGAGATAGCTAATCAAGATACCATAGAAGAGCCGTGCATAGCAAGGTAGCAATTTAGCATCGATCGTCGAGCTAATTTAGGCGCGGATCCGGCGTATAATTTTACCTCTGTGTGTCTAACGTATAATAATGGCCAAATATCAGAAAATGTCCTTTTCCCCCTATCGCATGGCCCCTAGGAATCCGAAGGCAAATGATGTTCATTGTATCGACCGGGTGCCAGGATATCTGACATAACTACTCAGTCAAGAGAGAGGTTCTGCCACATGAAAGCAGGCGCTCACGAAAACAATGGCAACTTTGAGGACCATTTCTTTCGTCAAAAGTCTCAAGCTTAAAACTGGCACTATCGATTAACAACGCAACGCAACGCAACGTGTGTATATTCAGAAATCAGTGTTGCTTTCAGTAAACTTAGCTGTGCGTGTGCATCTTTGTTGTCCCAACTTTTTAAGTTGGTTTTGGAGTCAATGTTAAACGGAGCATTTATTTCTGGACAAAAATATCTGCGTCCACCCTAGTTTCATGTACTATTAGGCATACTAGTATAAGATGGACTTACTATAGACATGATAGACTTTATGAATTATTCACCTACTAACACAGCTTCTTTGATGGACTTTAGAAAGTCTTATTTTGAGGATTAGGTAGTCATCAAATAATAATATTCTGGCATGGTAAAGGTACGTTATTGTAGTCTGAATACTAGTACACCGTTGATTCTAACAATCTGGTCTCTTCCCATATACTCTCTGCCCGATTATATTCGATTATGTTTTACGTTATATTAAGCTTTTAACGAATATGATATTTCTAATTTATGCTGGTTTATGTAGTTTTAATTTGTGTTTTATTGCCAATAGCTCACTTTATGTATTATTATCAGAAGCCGTTTTCATATTAGTTGACGGAATTGTATTGTTAAATATTAGCTTTAGGAAGAACTTTTTATAATTATATTCAAGAAATAAACTCACGTTGCAATGCCTTCTCAAATATATCAGAACTGTTTTAGCAGTATAGCAGAAATTATAAAATGTACAGTTGCATGGATGTTAAGTCCTTAACTTTATTGCCACGTATACTTTTGTTTTTCTGAAGTGAACACCAAGTGCTTGATCACTCGACGTATTCATTAAATTTATAAATTTATAATGCAAGCTAAATTCTATTTCAATTATATTAATTAATTTGATTACACAAATTAAAATAATAGTATCCTAAGGATTGGGAGAAAATAATCATTATTAATAGAATTTGTTGATGAATTTAAAATGTTTTAATTAATAATGTTATATCTATTATAAGTTACCTAAAAGCAGAATTCGTTCAATATTACATTAATGAACCTACAAGCTTAGATTACTACACTATACTGAATTGATTTTTTTAAGGATACGCACGGTTTAAATTCTACGCTGTATTTCGACATGGTGATACAAACTACTTGATTTTGTAAAGAAAATCTTTAAAACAAATTGTTATCTAGTTTACTAACGAGTTTGAATACATATAGTTCGACTTGTGTATCGCGTAGCTTAGTCGCAATTTCCCTAAGGTCAATTAAAGATCGTAAGAAATGCAGCTATATGTGAGAAATACTACTATAGAGTTTTGATGACTTTAAAAATCAAATTCGTACAATTACAACGGTGTTTAGAATCTATACGTTATGCGATTACGTTAAGAAATATGCAAATGTATATGCCTTGATCACACAATAATTGCAATAAATGAAAATATTTCTTCACAATAATTCTGACTAATGTTATGCTACTCATTGTATTAAGACAGTATTAAACATGACATTTCGGTGTCAATGGCAAGCTTTACATATCATGATATCCTTGGGTATGACCGCTTGAACAGGAACAGAACGTGACAATCATATTCGAGATGATCGTAGCTTGAAAAGAAAACGATAGGTTTAATTTCATCAATTTTTATTTTAGCACAGTGCGATGTGGCTTAGCCTGTACCTCCAATACGTCCACATAAACCACGGACATAGGACTGACAGACAGGTACACAATATATTAAAACACAAACAAAAAAAATCATTTCGGTCTAGGACACTAAAATCCACGGTTTTAAATTCTACTGTACATAATATACAGCCACGTTCGGTCCATTAGACAACATCTTCTAGAATCATTTGCGCTGCGCAATTTAACATACAGAAAGAAAAAAAGGTATGTCCATAAAATGTTACCTATAAATATACTCAATACACAGTATTTTTGCTCAGCGTCGCAAGGTGGTCTCAATCTGAGACGTAGAGACAGACTTGGTTTTAGATGGACGCTGGCTTTAACATGGTTCTAGTAGTGTCATCCGTGCCCGTCACAAAACACAGAGAAAGCAAATCCACTTGCCTTGGGAGATAGGAGCCCTGAGATGTCCAAGCAAATTAAAGATCATATCTTGTGCCCGGATGAATGCATTTACATTGTATGGTCATCGGTCCCTGATCTGCGATTGTTGCACAGAGCAATAGCCAAGCGATAACATCATGAGACATGTCTGTTAGTCGGACAGCATCAAATACACCGCTCAACACGGATGGAGAGCTGCTGTTTGCATTTTGCACATACCCCGACACTATCTGACCGAGCACAATTGTCCTTTTCTTCTATTGAAGTCCTTGTCCGTGGGCCCAATTAGCCAGCCAGTAGGAAAACAATAGTTGGCACTGGAACGCGACGAGGAAGAACCACTCCCTTACGGATTTGAAGGCTTTGTCATAGTTTCCTAGACCTTGGTCTGGATTCCAAAGGGATTGTTTGCTTGTTGATGGAACAGCATGTCGACTATAGTGTCAGTAATGAGTAACCTCCTCTTGTATTATCGGCGGAATAATGACCATTTGGCATGCCATCCTCCATATCCGTTCCGTCTTGTCACTGGTGATGTCACTTCCGCCCATGTGATGTAACGCCGTTCAGGTTCGACGTCACCAACACAGTCTCGCGTGATTTTGGCCTCAGTGCTGAAGAATGTGCTCACGTCATAAGTCCAAGTCCAATTTAAATATATAATATGTCCACACTCTGACGTTACGTGAGTAAAGACTGCTGGGATGTCATGTTGTTATGAGCGTACCACGAATAGTGAGACATAGACATGTAAGAATTCGTTGGCGTGTTATTGTTCGACATGTCCGACCACGTGCACACTGGCTGGGGACTCATGGAGGACGAGACCGGAAGTAGAGGTTGTGCTTGTTGACCTTGACCGTGTGTTCCCGACTGCTGAGGAGTGGTTGATTGAGGTGGCGGCAGCTCCGCGGACTGGGGCTGAGTTTGTCCCTGAGGTGTATGTGGCACTGGTGACGTTTGAGAGGCTTGAGGAGGCTGTTGAGGGGAAGGGCCATTGGGATTCTGCTTCATCAGCTTCTTGTACTTGGAGCGTCTGTTCTGGAACCAGATCTTCACCTGAAGAGAAAAAATACCATTTTGGAATTACTATGATAGACTAACACCCAAACATTAATTTTACAAATCTTGTATAAATATTCCATGAAAATGTGTATCAGAAGTATTGAAGTTACTCGGGATTAAAACCTAGTTGGACATCATAGAAATAAAATATAAGTACAAATTAACTCGAACAATATACTTAAAGTTAGGAATAAAAAAATATCTAAGGAATAAACATATTTTTGTCGTGTTAGAAGTCGCATGTTACAATTCTACTTTGTGATTTTCTGTGTTACGAAACATGCCTCCGCTTCCAAATGTTTCCATATCCACTACTATTGCTTTGGAGAGTATCGCTCTCTTCTAGTATTATGCCAGTTGTGTTGCATCACAGACACTGACAGAGAAAAGAAGACAATGGCTCCTTAGAAAGATATTCTCTATACTACAGTGTTTATCTGATCTAGTGTACTATTTACTCCCAGGCCTCGGTTCCCTGTAAGCCAATAGCTACTCATTCAAACTGGGAGTGAGCTCTGCTAGATCAGGTGTCCACCAAAGGGACATTTAACAATCTGAGAGAAGATAAGGTATCACAGGGGAGTCGTTGAGGCACTACGTTCTAGAATATATTAATTTTCTATCTACCGAGTCTACCCTATTTCGGAACAGCACATATAGAGTTTCGCAAAATTATAATAAGGTTATATAAGAACGATTGTTCTAAATTGAATAGTGTTACAAAATCTCAAATTATTTGTTATATTCTTTTATGATTTTAATGAAGCAGGATTTCTGCTGACCAGAAACAAAAACATGTCAGTTAATAAAATAAGCATCGGCTTATGGTAATAATAAATATTCATGAAGTAATTACACGTTAACATAAATACATATATTTTCATAATATACACTTTACAATAAGTATGATTACATAAGATTTAATGTACTAATTCATATTTATTCGTATACAATCTCAGGAAATAAAAAAAAATCAAATCATAGTTGTGTCACTCAATGTTATGTTTACATGTTATGTCAAACATTCAGGTATTATTTCATAACGATGATTCACCCCACAAGCGCGTGTAAGATAGTAAATGTCTGGAGAAAGTTAGGTAGGTGTCACTGAATAGGCCAGATACGTACTATCTCACATTCCCTCATATCATATCTCAACATTCGTCAGGCTTTTTTCTTAGAGGCATGCACGATTTACAACATTCCTTTCCAAATCAAGCGACGCTTACTAGTATCTATGCATAGTATATTTCAGCATCTGATTGCCCACCAAGGTAGATTTCAGTATATTTGTAAATGTGTTGAACTATCAGACAGCATTTCGTGTAAACGGGGCACAAATAGCTTTCCTTCCTCACCAATGTTGCAGTATGTTCTTATTTCTAACGCGAGTGTAACGTTATTGGAAAGGTAGCAGCCCATTTACCTCTCCGACCTTTGTTCCTAACGGACCCATAGTGAAACACGATACTTCCCCATCTCGTTCACAAATAAATCCCTGTTCAAATTTCATTGAGGCTTGCTACTTGGTATCATAAAGACCTGTGATGTTATTAAGAGTCTATTCTGAAAGTGACATCTTGTATCGAGCTGGCTTTGTCGACTATCTGAAAACCACGTCTATTTATTACTTTTCATCTTATAACAGCAGTTTAATGGTCAAATGATAGGGATCAGTTTACCAATTACACATCGTCAGCCAAACTGCAAGCTCTATCAGCAAACTCACTCAAGAAAAGCCCGACTAGGCCCTCTTATGTTGAAAATACATCACGACCTCAACAATTGTCGCAAGGGTTCCGTACACACTACAAGACCGTGTCGCACAAGCAAAAAGGTCCATTCACTGTTGACATTCACAATTAACATTGCGGTCCCAAAGGATCTTGAGCCATACAGAAGAGAACATGCCCCTAAACCATACATGGTTCGACACAAGCTGAAAGCATCCAGATGGAATTTCGACAACCGGAAGGACAATAAGTAACCGCAGAATGAAAAGAACACATCATAATTTACATTATTCACGCCTGTTAAAATACAGAATAATTCATTGCGTCACTTAATAACTAGATCTGACAAAGCCAGGCCATAACGCCACATGAATATGACTACGTATAAAGGTCATACCATGTCATATAATGTCATGAACATGTCATAGGTTTCATCCCGCTCCTCAACTCGCTCATTGCTTCATGGTCATGAACATTGACAAATTCTAGTTTTCCCACCACGGACAGCCGGGTGTAGCCTACACAGTAAGCTATGCGGGTTCTGAACACGGGTAGTCCTCGTACAACCCTGCTAATGAACCCCATTAAATCGTGACGGGAATGGCTTCTGACATGTCCTATAGTAAGCTTGACATGCGTGGATCAAATATGATGGGTTTGTATACCAGCTAGAAGCACAGACACCAAGCAGCAAGCTTCGTATACCAGCTATAATAGAAGCAGAGTTCTAAACCTAGTTCCGAACTTGGTCTATATGTAGGTTTTACATATACAGTACATGTATTATCATTTGGTTTAAACATTTGGTTCTTTTTATTAAAAAGTAAATGATGATTGGTAATCAAGCGGTTGAGCTTATCTTTATACCGCCCCTCGACAAATATTCTCTTTTATTGTGAAGCTTTTTTCTGCAACATGAATTTGAACAATATTTGCAGAATACAATGCAAACATTTAACCCAATCTGTCACCGTAAATTTAAACAGCAATGCATTTCTTTCAGCAGACTATTTTCAATTGTGTTACGATTGGTTCAAACTAAATTCCTAGTATATCTATAATTGGTAGAAGCAGTGTACAGGTATGAAATAAATATATTACAGTATTAAACTGGTATTGGTCTATTGTACATACACAACTTATTGCATAATAACATTTTCGATCGGATTCCTCTGTATAGATACATAGTCTGTACAAGACAGATGCTAGTACATAGTACATATGCAACCACGGTCAATAACATTTGTATTTTTTCTTTCTATTTGTAAAAGCTGTCGATAATTTGCTGGGGGATGTGATTAAGTAAATACGTGCTCCAGTGACAATACATATAGTAGCAGCATTACAATGAAGTGCTTTGAAGTTGTGATAGAAACAGTGGTATGCTCGGGGCTGTGAAAGTCACCAGCAAAGGTAAGGAGATACTATCTACCTTACAGCTAACTCTAGCTTTATAACACGCGTCTTATAGGTAAAATCAAAAGTTTTAACATTTCTTATCCCCCCTCGATCACAATGCGGCGGCGCCTCGAGGCCCGTAACTCACGTGCAAACACGGAAGCCTCAAACGTTATCAGCTGGGGTTAGTCCCGATTAGCCAGATTAAGCTAATCAAACGATCTCTGCTAATTTTGCACACTTGCGGAGCGGTGAAGTTATACAATGGCGGGTGACAAGTGTCTAGGGTATGCAAGCCGATCGCTGATCAGAACAGACCATTGTCAACACTTCCACAGATGAATGGAAGACACAGGGGGCATGAGAAAGACAATATCTCCGTGATATTTGAAGAATTTCACAACTTGAACCGACATATTCCTGTCCTAATTGTTCAGAGCTAGGGGAACAGGGTCATTTCATTTTTGGATTAGATGAGTTACTATTATTATGATCACAATTTATTTTTATGAAAAGTACGGACCCAAGTATGAATATTATGACATTATAACAATTTTGTGGGGAGCGACATTAATATAGGATGTTATCATCCTGTTTGTCAATCCCCTTTCATGATTTATGTATATTATTGTATTGATAAATGTCTTGTGTGTATTTTCTTTAATGAGAATAATGTTTATATCACTATAACATACTAGTATTTAAAATGAAATAAAGAGTACCGATTATAGATGGTGTACTAGGGTATGACAAGATGTATCTTGAAGCATAAACCATTAATATTATTATAATTTTCAGTTTACATTTGACATTAACACCTTTTCGACGTTGATATATCATTTACGAAATCGGTACATTATTAAATTACATTTAAATGCGAAATAGTGCATTGATATTATACTATAGTACAGAATACTAGTATAATATGAATATATAGACAAAACAAAAAGTAATAAATGAACGACAAACAGAACGTTATATCTTACATTTGACGTACCACCCATACAATACACGGTGTTGACGGAAGAATCAGAATCGGAGAGTACTAAAATCTCAAGCGTAACTATATTTATTCTAGATCTCACTTCAGAGATAATGTTGTGATTGTGCAATGTCGAATGTTTCCAAATATTTGACAAGTTGCTCATGTGTTTGTCCCTTCAAGCTTGTTGAATAAGAAAAGTGTTTCCCCCCGGCGCTAAACAGCCCCTTCTGACACCCGTAATACCTCTATCGAGTATAATCTGACTAGTAAATATTACCAGAATGCATTAGGCGCGTGTGCATATCTCAATGAATATGTAATCTCAGGGCCGATCTGACATCGATGCATTAGGAATACATTTAGGCATATGTTTCATTACGTGTTAGTTAGTTAATGGTTTTACAAATATTTTTAGGGATAGTTTTGATTTGTTTCTTATAGCAGGGCTAATTATAAACACAACATGACTATAATTACTTTCGTTGTTAAATATTGTACATGCTCTTGTTGTATGTGAACATCAAGATACAAAGCGTATTAAAATTGTTTGTTTTCACAGCTGCAAAATTGCGATGAGAAATTAATATGAAATCTCTTAATATTTTGATACTATTTTGCTATAGAAAATCACATTTGACCTAACAGGTCGAACCATGGCCTCATTGGAATAGAGTACTCGTATTAACTTTACTAGACATTACGGGGTATACCGTGACAACATAACATCATGGTTAAAAATCACTCTTGCTCACAATGTAATGACATCAGCAGGGTAATTATAATAAAATGAGTAAAGTTAGCGGAAAGCGCGTCGGCCATGGCTTAAAGTTTTCCCCCTGAAGTTAAAGTCCTATATTGTTAGAAAGAAGGCAGCCACCTGTCGTTTGCATGTGAAATCAAAGACCTCGCTGGACTATGTTTAACTTTAACGATTCGCTTCTTTTGTCTCATAAAAGATGAAAATCATTCGACTAAGTTATCCAAACACGGAAGAGTTGTGCAGAGGAAACATGTCTTGCTGAACGTGTTTTTTGAAATAAAGAAATGTTTCAAATAATGCGTTACGGTTCATGTGCTCGTTTCTATATCTCCACGAATTTAGAGAATGTATCTGATACAGTTTATCTAATTACTAATACAACCAGATAGAGTTACAATTTTCACACAACGTGCAAATAAACGTATATTCACATCGCGTTGAAGTGTTCTTCTTTTAATTTATCTCTGTAGTTTACATAAATATATCCGTTTATAACACAAATACAAACAGTGTCTATGCTAAATTGCCGCAAGCTGTACACATACATGTACATGCATTCAGCGATGAAAGTTTTGAAAAAAAGATAACCTTTAAAATGTCAGAGTCACTAGTGACTGACTGAAACGCGTCTATTTGTAAGAGAGTAGATACAGTCTTACTTCAGAGTGTATTTCCGCTACGGTGCACAGTTGTGACAATTCATGTTATATGTCAGGAAACGACAACTACTATAGGGATATGGATAGATGAAGAGTGAAGATAGGGGAGTGGGTTTCAATACACCGAAGAATAGAAGGAAAAGTGCTGTGCATTTCTACCCGAGTGGTTATGAAAAACATTTATTATTGCGATACTAACAGCATGGACATATTTTTTATGCATCTGCCGTTTCATATGCCTCTAAGGCATTATTTCTAAATTTATCTAAAAATGAACAGCACAAAGATAAATTATGTATTCATGTTATGCCTGCGATATTACACGTTACAAATTCGTCCGTAATATACTCAACTTCTGTCATGTTATCTATAAGTAAACCTATAGTTTGCCTGTACTTGTATTAATATTTGCGCATAGAAATACAGAGCTCTGCTCAGTGGATTCATTTAAAGTAAATTAAAATTAAAGGATAACATTAACATTAGTTTCTATTAACTATTTTGGCGTGATTAAGTGGGGAAATATGTTATGCTATTTTCTTAGTCCATAAACCTAGAGGTTTCTGACCATCCTATGCATATAGCTTATAGCAGAAGCAATATGGAGACGAAGCAACTTTATCTAATATTTTATATATGGAACTGTATCTAAATAAACGTAAACATGCATGTTTAATCCGAAAAGCAGTGAAATAATTATGTGTTACTAAATTAGATATATTAGACTATTTATTGTCGTTTGTTCATTATAATAGTTTTGACCTCGAATACATATTTAGCGATTTGTATTTCCTTACAATTCTATTGGTACTGTAAACGGCAACTTAATCAAATGGTGTGTTTACATACATGATAGATTACACGGGAGTCGCGTGGGTTTGTGAACCCTAACTGCAGAATTCACGCCAGGAATCAATTAACGCCAAATATCTTGTTGTTCTGATTCCCTAGTCTCTCACAGCTCACGACACAGCGATGAGCATATTGATTAAAACTTAATACACAGTCGATTAATGTTGAACGCAACACCAGCTAAACAATTACGTTTGTGTGAGTGTGTGTGTCTTTGAGGCGTTTAACGACACGGTCATAAATTCACAATTAAGCGGATAAAGTTTCACATCTGAACTGACATTGTTTGGGGAAAAATTAAAAGACGAAATTGGTTTAATCTGAAAATAGTTGTCCACGTCACCTGTGCACTTGCTTCGCGTATACAACGTTACCCCAGGCCGAGTGTATTAAAATGACAATGACACAAAATACGAACTTGGAATTTGATATGGTGTTGAAGTCAACGCTATTATAATCAGTGTTATTGCAACGCTATATAAACATTATCTGTTCAAGTTCATAAACCTGCAGAAATAACAATGTCCAACTTCGAATGCGGAAAAAACACTGATGTAATTACTATGTTGTAGAGGGATTTTTCTTTTAACGATCATGAGTATTTATCTATTAATAGTAATACATAAGCAAGTAAACAAACATTATAAGAAATAAACAATTAACTAATAAGAAACCCAATCAAACAAACAAAAATCAAACAAACATATAAATAAATAAGTAAATAAATGAATACATGAATAATTGAATAAATAAATACATAATTAAAAAATAAAATATAAAAAATGCATAAATAAACAAATAAACAAATACATAATAAAACCAACATAAACAAACAGAGGCGCATTTAAAAATACAACAAATTATTTTCTTTATACAAAATAAAATTAAAAATAAACAAACAGGTAGGTAAAAGAAAAAAGTAAACACGTGAGACCGTGCTACTGCTCATTCCTGACTCAGAAGACATCCAATCTGCTTGGTCTATCATCACCTAGCCATTATCATTACAATGATCCTAAGCCAGATTAACAGTGTGAAACTTAACAAGACGAGTCTTGTCCAGGTAAGATAACCATGCTCCGAGTCGTCTCTTATTTCCAGAGGAGTTCTACTTCAACATTGAGTTGAATCCAGAATCAGGTATCTGACCCAAACTCCTTCATTGCTGCTGTGACAAGAAACCAAAAAAGAAAAAGAAAATGAAAAGAAAAAAAGGGGTCACTGCTTTCCCCAGTGGCCACACTCCCAAAGGTAGATAGCATCACGATACAGAGGGAGGTTGATGTGAGCCTGGGCCGCGATCGGATTTCACAGTAGTAGCGGTTTACCTGTCTGGTGTAGATGTTACCGACGTTCCCGCAGTGGCATTGATGTATTATCTCAAGATGCGAGCCCGCCGCAAACCCGGCTCCAGTCTATCATTGGTAGTTTGATCTTTCCACATCTCCCTACTTTGGTATCGACCAGACGCGAAATAGCACAAAATAATGTTTAATTCGCTCCTAGTCCAGTTATTATTTTGAACACTACAATTTAGACCAAAATCAATGGCATTTCGTGGCCTGTTATTTGTTGATGAAAGATTTCGTAAATATAGCCTCATTTGTTGTCCCTAAGTGCGCTGTCTTGTCAAATAAATTAAGCAGGCAATGGTAAAACATCTAATCACACTCTATTATGAAATTTTAAGCCTCGGCGTTGGAGAAAATTGCGTATAATCAGGGCAAATTTTGATGTTGACAAAACTAATACTTTGCTCCAATCAAATATGTTAAATGTCCCTTCTAACAGTAGAAAATGATTCCTTTGCAAAAATTGGTCAATTTTGTCGAAGTATATAAGCAGGTCTCTAGGGCAGGCGGGCAGACCGAGAGGAATGTTTCACCTGAGCTTGAGGGCCCCCAGGGAGATGAGGGTTCCGGATATTCATACCTGTGCTTGTTGGGGGAGGGGGTACCAGAGGTGCAAGGGGGCAGGATGAGAGTTGGGAGAAGGTTCTTACCTGAGTTTGTGTGAGCCCTAAGGAAGCAGCCAGTTCGGCTCTCTCCGGAAGTGCCAAATACTGGGTCCGCTGGAATCGCCTGTTGAGTTGCTGAAGTTGAAGACTGGAGTAGATTGTGCGAGGCTTTCTCATCTTCTTGCCTTTCCCATTTATCCTTAGCTGGTCGTCCATCACTGGTTTCTCTGTCAACGATATACAACATGGCTTTCTTAATATTCGAAAAGGAAATATATATATATATGTGTATGTGTTCGTTTGTCTACACTGTGACGCATGCTATGGATACCGAGAGGACCGACGCTGTCAAAAGTAAATTGGAACCTTATTCGTTCTACAACGTGGATTTTCGTGGATATGCATGTATTAAAATATTATTTAATGTTCATATCGGATGTAACCGGAGGACATAATATCAAAATACAACATGTGCGTATCAATACTTCCGATAAAGGTATATTTAGGATAAGATAATATAAAGCTGAATTACCTTTTCAGGAATTTGGTTTGCGTTATAGACTCTACAGAGCATTATAAATATGTCCATGGGATTGGAGACACAGAACGTTGTTAGTTTATCCTTTCAACTAAAATATACTCGTTTATTATCGTTAGCTGAACAGCTTCATAGCAATTTATATAAGTAATGCAGTGTTCATGCTTAAATGAATAAGTTAATTGTTTCCAAAATTGTCTTTCGATCTAGACATTTAGCATTATAATATACAGTATTACACATTTTCGAATTTCGTAAAATCGTACATTTGCAAACTTTCGCCAAATATACGATGTTGTGGTTATCTGTTATTTATAAATATAAATCGTTTAGTTACGGTATGCCCATCCGAAACGTATAACGATAATGATTCTCGATATTTCCAGTGAAATGTTCCACGATAATATTGTTACATACATAGTAAAGTATATTAATAAGTAAATGTATTTCTCTGTATTTCTAGTAAAAAATACATAATGTATAAACATCAAACAAGTATATTTGATTCATCGTTTAGGACAGGACTATTTCAAAATATGTCTTATTGTATTTGCATTCAAACGATACCGCACATTAAAAGAGAGAGTTAATAGAAATTATCAGCACATTATTTTAATGTCCATTTCATATCAATGCTAGCCTATTCCTGTAAATTCAATATAGTGATGTTGTACTGAGTTATCCATTAATCTTCGCTGATGCATGTCCGGAATATATGTATGCTCTATATATGAAGCAGAACAAAAAACACAGAACCGCCGGAGACAGACGCAACAATAAGTAGTTCAAATGTGTTGCTTTGAAAAATGAAATCCGCGTCTATTTTAATATTTATGGTAGTTATGCCGAGATTGTTGACATTCTGAACAACGGTTGGAGTTTGTTGAGTACACCTTGCTATAAATGAGTGTCCTTGATTGACGGGTATAGTAATGTTACTCCTGCAAAATAACCACTAGACACTTGTCGTAATTATGATCACACAAACATAATTACTTAATCATTTCCCGATTTACTGATGACATATAATGGTTTTTAATAGCCGCCTGTGTTGGAGCAGGCTCCAATTTTAACACACAAAGAGGGTATTTACCCGGCCGAGTTTTCACTGATGAAAGGAGATTCGACGTCGACGCGTACGTAGAAGAGAAAGCGTAACTGGGCTCTTAATTATGTGTAATAACCGAACGTATCATTTCTATGATTTTCTACATGGCACCCCGACACAGGACACACGTAAACAAGGAAGGCTTGTGTACTTACCGTCTCTAGGTGGCGAGGAAGCCTGGTATGGAGACATTGCAAATGGGTGACTTGGAGGTGGATTGTAGGAAGTTGGTGTCATGGTATTCATGGGGAATGGGTATGCTATGGGCCTGCCAGTTTGTGAAGTGAACACGCCATCGTGTTGTGGGTGCTGGGTTGGGTAGCCGCCTCGGATGCCAGGGTACGCCGGGTGCCCCATGGACGGCGGCATCTGCTGCTGTAACTCCATGAACGCCGACTTCCCGACCATTTCTTGCTCCAATCCATCCATGCCCGTACCAGCCATGTTGAGCATCGTGTCTACTTCGCTGTTATTAGGGGTAATTTTCAGATAAATATGGCCTGTCCGCCGATCACTATCCCCGTATACTGCTAGTCCTTAGGTCCTCAAACTACCACTTAAATCAGCCAAGTCGGCCCGAAAAATATACCAATACGTACTCACGAGAAACAAGGCCACGCCCACGCGGAGAGCCGATTGGCCCGTTGCTAACTAGCGCTGTCAATCAGCATACTGGAGGTCTGGAAGAGACCTGAGTGGAGGGTTGGTCTACGGAGACTGATGGAGACTGTTGGAGACTGTCGGAGCACCCGATACACACGTTATGACGGCAATATAAGCAGGGGTTATGTTCGTTATCACGGCATTCATTGCGATCAGATTATGTAACCCGTAACCCGTATTACTCTATCACTGGAATTAGATGCTGGGATAGCCGTAATCTCTAT